>SNQJ01S0051652.1:46108-66227 GCA_010110895.2 Picea sitchensis
TTATGGAAAGTGGTTAACCCTAAAATAAGGAAAATAGGTTAAGTGACCTAGAAATGGGTTAAGTGACCTAAAATTGGGTTAAGTGACCTAGAGGATGAAAGTATAAATAAGATAGAAATGGTCTCTTGTAGATCATCCTTTTTGTGGATCAATGGAGAGCTTCTTGTGAGAATATCTTTTGGAGTATTGATAGAGAGCTTCTTGTGAGAGATTCTTGAGAATTTTTGGTGTGGAACACTTGCGAATATTGAATATCTATAGGTGACTGAGGTAACCAAGGATATACAAACCGAATTTAAGAAGGTAGGTGAAGAAAAGAGGGCCAGAATTGAAGGAAGGATAAATTCTTTTGATGATGCTTTCTAAGGTATGTTATTTACAGGTCATCTCACCATTTTCGCTATAAATTTTTTTATATAATGATTCATACCATGAAATAGATATGCCATTTATAAAACATACCCAAGTATCTGTGGTAAAAAATTAAGCTTGTGGGTCATTGTATTTTGGGAGTTACACTCCGTGGAACACAGGGTTTGAGGCTAGTCCTGAAACTAGTCAAAAACAGGTGTTTCAGGTAAACTGTCATAACTTCTTCATAAAATATCCAAATTAAGTAATACAAAATGTGTTGGTTAGGTTACAATTTTATTATGTTTTTTAATAGTTTCATATCAATTCAACAAACAATTTGTGTGGGGCATTCTCTACAAGGTCACTCTCTAGAATAAGCCAGAATTCAGCAAGGTATGCCATTTTTTCTATAACTCCTTTTCTGAGAGGTTGCAAGTAGTTCCACTAGGAGGAATTTCATAAAACACACTGAAGAACATTTTGTATCAATTTCATATATTTATTCATTACACGTACAAAGTTATGATTATTTCAAGTTGGGGTTGTTGACTAATCCAAAACTAGTCATGGTTTAGACAAGAAGTTGATGAGTTGGCACATACATGAGGTGTATATTTGATGATGTTGGTACATATTGATGAGTCATTGTTGATGAGTATTTGACACATGATTGGTATATACTTGGGACATGGTTGGATGCACTTTTTTATGGTACATGTTGATTACAGGTTGTTTGGCATAGGTTGGTGCATGGTTGATGCACTTGTTTATGTTGACAGATTGATATCTATTGAGGATTGTTTCTTCATATTAGTTGGTGATGAGAATGTAAGATGAATCCTTCATATATATCTGGTGCTCTTGTAGAGTTTTACTCTATTCAGTTGTTGCTGAAAAAATCCCAGATTGAAGTCCATAATAAAAAGAAAAATTGTACATACATCTTGTGTTCTTTGTGTTCCTTGTGGAGATGATTTGTTGTTGATATATGTTACTGATATGTATTCACATACAACTGATTATAAATGATAAAAATGAGTAATGAGCACATGTTGAATGTTAACTAAGGATTTTTTGTGTAAGAGGGAAGTTTTGGGAAAAAGATCCCCACACTCATTCACCCCCCCCTCTAAGTGTGGTAGGTGTGGACAACACCTCATACATAAAATTTACCCAAAAACTCTATATCTTTGTCTAGTCATGTGCCATAAGTGTGTGTAATCATGAAAAAGTATAATAACCCTCACATGATCTAAACTTCAAACCCTTTATGATATTCATCCTCTCAATACATCAACCAATACAAGCACTCAACCATTTACCACAAAAACCCTTAGCCATATGTTAAGAAATACAAGATGTGTATCAACTCTAACAAGAAGTATCAATGATAAATATGCCAACACTATATTTCTGTAGATATGACTTATACAGAATATCCCATGCATCTACTAGTCTCTCTAGGGAGAATCCTCAAATCTCCATAACCATATCTCATGCATACATCAAAATCCAGCTATTCATAGAAATAAGACATACCTTTTGAGCCAATGGATAGATCTGTTGTATCTAAGCACTATAGACCATCCTGGGAACTTAATCTCAGAATCTAGAACCTCTGCATCTCCCTCTTCTCAAGTTTCCATGGTTTTACCCGCATGTACGCGCCCTACTACATGACCAGCTCACGTATGCATGCACCCTAATACACTATCAGCCCACGTATGTACGCACCCTAATACACTGTCAGCCCACGTACACCTCAGAATTTAGGTTTTTCTAGTATTCCCTGTAATTCTGAAACTTTCTTTGTCAACCCTTCGTACTATCTGATACTCTTACAACTTCAGATGTATCAATGAGTACTTGCAATAATCCTTACACAACAAAATATATTCAATATGTTCAAGTGTGATTAAATGAGAGCCTTGCCTCTTCTTTTTTTTTATGTCTGGCGGAATCAGCAACTAGTTGGGCATGTGTCCGTGTTATCCAACTGCTACCACTATAACCTCCAGGTGTGCCCACGATGCCCCTTACATGGCACACATTGTAAGTCGGGGGGAATTGAACTCGAAACCTCATGGAACTTCATTTTCACAGAACTTTCCAATTGAGCTGCCCCCCTGGGGGCCCTCTTATTTATACTTTCATGTAGCATACCACTTTCCTTATTTTATGGATTTATCCATTAAATTTATTATTTAAATAATTTCTTTTGCAAACACTTTGAATTTTTGGGGCTTCTATATGACTCATGAGGGTTCTCCAACTTCACATGGCCATAAATCGCTAACTGTGAGGAGTTATGTGACGTTCCACATACCACCGAAAATGGCATGACATGTACTATCCATCTAGAATCGTATTACCTGAAAAATATATCAAACCTCATATCATTATCCATCAAACAAACTTGGGTCCATTACCCAAACCTTTGTGCTATCGGAATTCTCTACCGGATATTCTTGAAGGGTTGAAACCAATGAAAACAAACCCAATTAATCAAAAATATCCCCCTTTGTCATTGATGGCAACAATACTATGCAATATTGAAGTCATGTGATGAAATATTGAATTCATATCACTCATGCTCTCTCTGCGACCATCACTCCCCCTAGAAGCATGCCTCTATGCTCTACATCTGGTAAATATCTCCCCCTTTGTCATCAATGGAAAAGGTATCTTTCCATTTGGGGTTTCTCCTCCTAACTTTCCTTGGGGATACTCCCTATGATTGAACTCTTTTTGAAACTAATCTCCCAACCTGAAATGTCCTTTTTATGGTGCTTCCTCGTGTAGATCTAAGAAATATAAGATAATAATTAGAAAGCATTCATTTTTTAGTAGAAATTTATCCAAGTCTCTGGTGAGGATACTCAAAGGATTCTCTTTGAATCGATTTTTTAAAGATGTTTTCCACTTGTTCTTTTGTGCACACATATTCAATTATGATGTTCTTCTCTGCAATTTGTTCCTGTAAAAAGTGATACTTTATTGGAATGTGTTTCTTCTTGGAGTGCATCATCGGGTTCTTTGAGATATTGATGGCGCTTGTATTATCACAATAGAATGGAATGGTTTCATCATACTCAACATGTATATCTATCAGAGTTTGTTTCATCCATAGAACTTTTGTACAACATGTTGTTGTTGCAATATACTATGCCTTGGTTGTAGATAACGATACTGATGATTGTTTCTTTCTTAACCATGATACTAAACACTCACCAAAGTAGAAATTTTCTCGACTAGTGCTTCGTCGGTCATCAATGCAACTTGACCAATTTGCATCTATGTAGGAAATAAGTGATATATCCTTTCCTTTTGGATACCATAATCCAAACTCTTATGTTCCTTTGAGATATCTAAAAAACATCTTCACTACTAATACATGTGATTCGATGCTTCTTGAAATTGTGCCACCTATCTAACTTCCGACATTACATATGGTCTGGATTTTATCACATATAATAAGATAGAAATCATTGACCTATATTTCCTCTAGTCTGTAGACTTTGAATCATCATCTTTCCTCAACTTGCAACCGGTTTGCATAGGAGTGGTAATTAACTTACAATATTCCATTCCGAACCTCTTTAGAATTTCTCTGATATATTTAGTTTGATAAATAAAAATTCCTTGGTTTCTTTGACGTATTTGAAGAGCCAGAAAGAAGGAAATTTCTCCAAGTAATGACATTTAAAATTCATTTTGCATATCCTTTGCAAATTTCTGGCTTAACCTGTCATCAATACTTCCAAAAATAATATCATCAACATAAAATTCAATTAATAAAATACTATATTGAGTTACCTTGATGTAGAGGTTGTTGTCTGTACTTACTTTTCTGAACCCTGCCTACTATAGATATTTATTCAGTCCAGAGTACAATTATCTAGGATCTTGTTTTGTATCATACAAGGCCTTCTTCAATTTACACACATAATTTGCATTCTCTGACAACTGAAATCCTTCTGGTTGTTCAATGTAGGCTTCTTCTTCAAGTTACCTATTCAGAAAATATGATTTCATGTCCATATGATACACTTTAATATTCTTGGATCATGCATAAGCTAGGAGAAATAGGATTGCTTCCATTCTGGCAACTAGAGAAAATGTATCTTCAAAGTCGATTTCTTCAACCTGTGCATATCCTTTACACACCAATCTACCTTCGTTCCTTGTAACTTGTCCATATTCATTGAATTTATTTCTGAATACCCACTTTGTGCCAATCACATTCTTATTATTTGTTCTTGGAACCAATTCCCAAGTGTCATTCTTCTCTATTTGATCCAATTCTTCATCCATGTCCTTATTCAAAAATTTATCCTTGTTGTCCTCTTAGACAATGTTTGGTTCAATCGTAGATGAGAATCCTAGGTATGTTTGTTATGGTGAATAGATTCTTCTTCTAGTATCAACTCCTACATATTTGTTTCCGATAATCTGATCTGAAGGATGATTCTTATGTACTCGTTTTCTCAGTGTCTTTGGAGTCACTTATTGAACTTGATCTTCTACTTCTGTCTGATACTCTTCACATTACCCTTCTACTTCTTCTTCATCTTATACTTCTTCTTCATAAATTTGTTCCATTGATTAATTTTCTTCTTCCTTTAATTATCGTCCACCTGTTTCATCAATTGTTACATTGATGCTTTCCACAACTTTGTTCAACCTCAAATTGTAACACTTGTATTCTTTCATTGCACTTGAGTAACCAACAATTACTTCTTTGTCCACACGAGAGTCAAACTTTTCCATTCTTCAATATTCTCTTTTGATGTAGCATTTGCTTCCAAATACTCTAAAGTGCTTCACATTTTCTGGTCTTCCTTTCCATAACTCATAGGGAGGTTTTCCAATGGTGTTTCTGAGCATTACTCTATTTTGAATGTGAACCATTGTATGTACTGTATGTGTCCAAAATAGATCTGTCAATTTTTTATCTGGATTTATGAGAAGAAATAAATGACTACAAATTATTAACAGGTACTTAACACAAAATAACAGAGATAAAGTAAACTAGTTTTATATTCAATAACGAAATAAGTTGAAACTATAAAATGCAATGGAAACAAGCTTGTTGGAATGGTGGTGGATTATCTCTAAGAAGATATGTGACGGTTTCTCTCCTTCACAAGAATATGATTAAAATGAGGCTCTGAAGTGCCAAAAATTCATGTGGGCCCCGTTTCGGTAAGTTAGTACATCAACTTCATGGGGTTGTAACTTTTTCATACGATCTCCATTTTAGGCGTATGATAGACCGTTGGAAAGGTATCATTGAGGAGATTCATTTTGGAAGAAATATCAAGGAATATTCCACATTGCAACACGTTTTCCCAAAAATCATCGTTTAGGGCCTCAAAACAACTCCAAAAGTGAAAAACTACTAAAAATAGTAAATTACCAAAATTGCCAGAAACTTGTTTTGGGCTAGTTAGAAAAGGTGGGTGGCCACCGATATCCACCTGGATCAATACTCCCTCCTTAGGAAGCAATGGTATCCATTTATTTGATTTACCCCATTAGATTAGGAAATTTCTGCTGAATTTGGCCCCAAGTGAGCCACTTGCCTTGGTGCGGGAGCTGCCCTGCTTTGACGACTCGATAAAGATGGATCCTTTATTGTCGAGTACCCTTGATCTATGTGTCCACAATATGATCACTATATGCCTGTTGTATGTAGTTGGGGTTGATCTATGTTGGTGTCAGTTGTTATGCTACTTTTGAGGTGTCTAATAATGGTGGGAAATAAGGGCGAAGGAGATCCACGTTGAACACTCGGTGCAGGCCAAGGAAAGGAGGAATGTTGAACTCAAAAGAATTATCCCTCATGGCCTTGGTGATGGTGTATGTCCCATAACGAAGTGGTATAAGCTTCTGATGGGGTATTGTAAGCCATTATTTTTGCAATGTCCCCCACCTGAGACTTATGTTGCACCCAATGTTGATCATGGAACTACTTGTACTTGTCATTGGACTTATGTAGGATATCCTGAACCTATTGTAGGATGTGTTGGATCTTCTCAATGAACTGGGTGGCTTTGTCAGCTTCAGTTGGAGCAAGAGATGAGTCCGTCGAGGTGACCACAAAGGGAAGTGCAACATCTATGGGAGCCAATGGTTGGAATCCCAAGCCCACCTGAAGGGGGATGTGGCTAGTTGTGTTATGCAGGGCTCGATTGTAGCTATGTTGGACATAGGGAAGGCTCACATCCCATGTGAGAGGGTGCTTGGAATTATACATGTGAAGGATATGCACAATCATTCTATTTACATCCTCGGTTTGGCCATCTGTCTAGGGGTGGAAGGTCATGGATTTGGTGAGCTTGGTGTGGAGCGGTGACCAGAGGCTCAACTAGAATGTGTTGAGAAATCGACTATCCCAATATGAGAAAATGGTTTTTGGGATTCCAAAATGTACCTAGACTCGTTCAAAGAACGGCTTGGTAGTGGCCTCTGGTGTGATGCTCTTTTTGCAGGCAACTAGAATCTCCATCTTATAAAAGCGATCAACAACCACAAAAACAAAGTCATTTCTCTTCTTGGTGGATGGGAGGCCTGACATGTAGTCCATTGAGATGGATTCCCATGGCCTGTCAGGAGTAGGATGAGGGGTGTACAAGCCCTATTTCTTAGTGGTTGGTTTGGAAATAGCGCAGGCAGTGAAGGACCTGATATACTTGCTAACCTCATGTCGAAGTTTTGGCTAGTAGAATTTTTTTTGTAGCATCGCCACTGTCTTTTCGATGTCGAAGTGTCCTGCCATATGACTGTAGTGGGCTTCCCAGATCAGTTTCGCTCATTCGCTTGATGGAACAAAAATATTTCCCATACAACACAAAAACAAATCCTGAAGATGGAAATTATTGACAACTCTGTTTCCACCCAAAATTTGGTAGGTGGTGGTGAAGTATGGGTATGTCTCATAGAGTTGGAGCCATCCATAGGTCTCACGGCTGCAAGAGTCTAGCACTGTGGTGAGTATCATGACTGGTGATCTTCTAAGGCAATCAAAGACGTGATTGGTGCTTCTTGTTTTATACATGATGTTGAGGTGGAATTGTTGCAAGTATGTGGACCACTTTTGATGGTGGTCATTCTGCAATTTTCCTTGTGTCTACATGAACTGTAGTGGCTTATGATCAGTGTGGATGACTATCTCCTTCCCAATAATGTAATGTCTTCACTGGAGGTAGGCTTTCACAATGGAGTACATTTATTTGTCGTAAGTAGGGTACTTACAGACAACATCTGATAGTGTCTCACTATGATAGGCCACATGGTGGTCGTGTTGAGTGAGAAAGGTTCCCACAACATAGTCTGAAGAATTTGTCTTGATCTCAAAGGGTTGTTGCAGGTCTTGTAGTGAAATTATTGGGGTTGATTACAAGTGTTTCTTCAAATCTTCGAACACTTGTTGTTGGGACCGACCCCATGAAAAGTTTTCCTTATCACCACCCCTGGTTATTTGGTTGAGGTCCCATGCAATATGGGATAATCCGAACAAAACCCTATGGTAGAAATTGGCAAGGCCCAAGAAGCTTTGAAGCTCAGTGAGCGTGGTTGGGGCTGGCCAGTCACAGATGACTTGGATCTTGGTTGGATCCACATGTACATCATGCTAACCAATGATGTGTCCTAGGTAATGGACCCTATCCCTGCCGAAGCATAATTTTTACAAGTTGGTGTATATCTTGTGTCATCGTAGGGTGTGCATAACCTACTAAATATGTTGCAAGTGTTTAACCCAAGTATTGTTGTAAATGATAATGTCATCCAGATACACCACTACAAATTATTGGTGAATGGTCACAGGATATTTTTCATCATCCTCATGAAAGTGGCTGGAGAATTTTTCAAACCAAAGGGCATGACCAACCATTCAAAAAGGCCTTCCTTTGACTTAAAGGTGGTCTTCCATACATCTGTCTGTTCTATCAAGACCAGGTGGTAGCCAGACTTCAGATCAATCTTACTGAAGTATTTGGCCCTAGTGAGTTGATCAAGGAGGTCATCGATTCAGGGAATCAGGTACCGGTTTCTGACTGTGATTTTATTCAGAGCTCGGTAATCAATCCAAAGTCGTCAGGTTTCATATTTCTTCTGTACCAGGACGATTGGGCTCTCGCAAGGTGATGAGTTGGGATGGATGTGCCCCTTGTGGAGTAGTTCTTGGATCTGTCACTTGATCTCCTCATTCTCTAGTATAGAGCAGTAGTAGACTAGCCCATTGGGCAGTGATGCATCAGGGGTCCGATCGATGGGGTGTTTGACCTAGAAATGCAGAGGTATCCCGGTAGGTGAGGAGAAGATATTCGAGTGTTCTTCAATGACCTTATCTACTTTCTTCTATTGTGTGGATAGGTCATCTGCAGAGACCCTAGATGTGGCTGTGATCTTTCTCTTATTCTGAGAGAAAATCATGAAGAAGACAAACTTCCCCGTATGAGAGACGAACTTCCTACATTTGTTAGAAAATATCAAGAAAATATCACTAGGGGGGACTGCCTTGGGTATCCTATACAATTTCCTTTTCAAAGTAATAATAACACTATGAGACCTAGACTCATATACAACATGACATTTCCATAAATAAGGTTGGCCCAAAAGAACATCACAAACATCAAGAGGAGAAACATCACACAATACCTCGTCTCTTGGTAGCCACCGAAGGATTTGCACGAAACTATCCATCATCTCGTTTCTCTATTCCATGAAGGCTTCCTCAATAAACAGTTTGAAAGGATCTCATGTTCTATCATATTTATTTTCTTCTTCCATGAGAGGTCTCTTGGGTGTGCAAGAGATTTTTTCCTCAAGAGAAACAAGCTCGAGACCCAACTCTTTGTACTTCGACCTCGTTGGAGACATGCATTAAGATGACAAGGAGCAGACCGCTCTGATACCACTAATCTGGATTTATGAGTAGAATGAAATGACTACATATTATTAGCAGGTATTTAACACAAAATAATAGAGATAAAATAAAACTGGTTTTATATTCAATAAGGAAATAAGTTGAAACTATAAAATGCAGTGGAAACAAGTTTGCTGGAATGGTGGTGGCTTATCTCTGAGAAGAGATGTGACGGTTGTGATCCTTCACAAAACGATGATTACAATGAGGCTCTGAAGGCATTTTTACAATAAACAAGAATGCCCAAAACCCTATAAATCCAAAAACCTAACCCTAGGATATGAAGCACCAAAATTCATGTGGGCCCCGTTTGGGTAAGTTAGTACATCAACTTCCCAGGGTCGTAACTTTTGCATGTGATCTTTGTTTTAGGAATATGATAGCCTGTTGGAAAGGTATCTTCGAGGAAATTCATTTTGTAGGAAATATCAAAGGAACATACATATTTCAATATGATTTCCCAAAAAACATCGTTTAGGGCCCCAAAACAGCTCAGGAAGTGAAAAACTGCTAAAAATAGTAAATTACCAAAATTACTAGAAAATTGTTTTGCGCCAGTTGGAAAAGGTGGGTGGCCACCGATATCCACCTGGATCAATTTGGAATCCATTAACATTGTTCATTCGATTTCTTGCACTTTCTTATTCTTTCTTTCAACAACTCCATTATGTTGAGGTGTCATAGCAATGGAGATTTTCTTTTTTATTCCATGCCTGATGTAGTAGTGCATAAATTCCTTTGAAGTGAACTCTCCTCCATTATCATATCTCAAGCATTTGATTTTTGGATCCATTTCACTTTCAATCATTTCCTTGTAGACCTTGAAGTTTTCAAAAGCTTCTGATTTATTCCTGAGAAATCAAACTACAGTCATTCTTGTATAATCATCAACTAATAACATAAAGTATGTCTCACCCTTTAAACCATTTTTTGTAGTTGGTCAAACTAGATCAGTATGCACAATTTTCAGTGGTCTTGTCGTTGAATATTCTTTTGATTTAAACCTAGTCTTTGTTTTCTTTCCTTGTTGACAATACTTGCATATAGTATTGGTTGGTTTTGTAATCTGGGGCATTTCTCTAACTGCTTCCTTTTTGTTGACTTTGACAAGGTTATCAAAGTGTATGTGACCCATTCTTTTGTTCCATATACAAATTTCATCTTCCTTTCCTAGACAACACTTTTCATTTCCAATTTCACTTAGTACATATATATTGCTTGAAGTTCTTCCAGCTATTGCAATCAATTTTCCTAAACCTTCTTTTCTTATCTCGCACTTTTTTTAATCGAAAGTAAATTTGTGAACTTGGTCACACATTTCACTCACACTTAAAATATTATGTTTCATATCTTCTACTAGTAGAACATTTTCTTCCTTGGTATTCTTGTTTCCAATTCTAAATGTTCATTTTCCAATGATTTTAGTTGAATCATAATTTCTGAAGGAGACTGATCCATCTCATTCATTTCTTAATGTAAGAAACTTGTCTTTATCAACCATGCTTCTTCTGCTTAGCTTGTAGAGAGAGTGTGCATTCTTCATTGCTATATTGATTCTTATTTATATCAATGTTATCTTCTGGGGTTCCTGTCTATGATTGTTGTTGTTTTGTTTTGGTTCTCTAGGAGGAACTGTCATTCTGCAATCTTTGGCCATGTGTCCAAAGTTGTTACACATGCAACATTCCACTTCAGTGCTCAATGATTCAAACTTGTTGTAACTTCTTCTCAATGNTGATTCTTCTTTCTATCAATGTTCTCTTCTGAGGTTCCTTTCTATGATTGTTGTTGTTTTGTTTTGGTTCTCTAGGAGGAACTGTCATTCTGCAATCTTTGGCCATGTGTCCAAAGTTGTTACACATGCAACATTCCACTTCAGTGCTCAATGATTCAAACTTGTTGTAACTTCTTCTCAATGTTTCACTGGTCCTTATTGGATAACCCTTTTGTGTATGACTTTAAAAGTTGTTTATGTTCCTATTGTTATCTCTGCAATACATATATTTATGTCCAAAATTATTACATGCATAACATACACCAAAAAATATAGTTTGATACCTGGGATTTGAAGATCTTCTAAAAGGAGTTTCTCTTCTGAATCCTTCTTCTTCCTGAGGCATATCTCTCGGATGTTGATTCTAAAATATGAATCTTCTTGGTGGAGGAGTGTCCCTGTAATCTTCTTTGTAGGTCTTCATATCCCCTTTGATTGTTTTTGCATAACATTTTCGATATGTTTATTTTTTTGTTGTTTTGGAGCTTGATCCATTTTTTGTCTGATTGTATCCAAGTTCAGACTTGTCATGATGGAGATTTTGACTGTTGATAATGTCATCCAAAACTTTTGATTTGTTCTGCATATTTTTATTTTGGAGATCATTTCTTAATGTGTGAATCTCTGCTTCCAAATTTCCAATGATCTTGTCTCTTTATTCCAGTTGTTCTTTGAGTTCTTTTTCAATTCTTTTATCTTCTTCTATTTGAACCTTCAAATTTGTGATCATTTGTTCTAGTTCCTAAGTGTCTTATTTATTGTCTAGTTCCACTTGCAGCTTCTTTTTTTTCTTCTTTTCTCTTCTTATAACTTCTATGGCACACAACAATTCTTATCGGTATTCAACTTCTGCATATTCATATTCTTCTGCGGCCTCTTCATATTCTTCTTCAATGTCTTCTTTTTCAAAGTCTTCTACTTCCATGAATATAAATCTTTCTATCTCACTGTCACTCACTTCATCTTCATATGATGATGAGATGTCTTCTTTGGTGCATAAGTTTTTCTTGAAAACTTTCTTTGTGGATCGTTTTCCTTTATACATTTGTTTTCTATTTGAGTAATCTTCACCATTCCTCTTATGTTTCTTATGAGGACATTTTTTAGCAAAATGATCAATACCAACACAATTAAAACAAATCAAAGGAAACTTACCTCTATATATATCGTTGGTTCCCTTCTTCAATATTCTAACGAAGTTGGTGACTTCTTCATCATCTTCCGAGATTTCACTGTTGTTGCTATGTTATTTTTCCTTTTTCTTTCCCTATTTTTTTTACCTTTTGGATTCTTTGAAAGTTTCTTCTTTTATATATGGATTTTCTTGTTCAATTATCATTTCATATCCTCTGAATATTCCATGTATTTCATCCATGCTTATTGAGTCTAGATCTTCTCTTTCTTCTAGTGTTGATATCTTAGGGTCAAATCTCATAGGAAGAGATCTTATTACCTTTTGAACAATTACATATTATTTGATTTCTTTTCCCAATCCTATGATTCCATTTATTGTTTCATCAACCCGTAAGAAATAAGATGCAATATTATGATCTTCAATCATCTTTAGTTGTTCGAACTGACCTCTATAAGTTTGAAGCTTTGCTTCTTTGAATTTTAAATATCCTTCATAAATATTTTGAATATTGTCCCAAATCTCTTTAGCGGATTTACAATGTATAACTTTGGTGAATATCGATTCACAAATACCATCCAGAAGTGAATTTGTGGATTTGGAATAATTATGACCGATTTTTATTGCTCTTTCATTTATCGGTGAAAATGTTGGTTCTTTGTATCCATATACAACTGATTGCCAATTTTCAAATCCATGTGCATATATATATATTTTCATCCTTATCTCCAAAATGCATACTTATGTCCATCAAATTGTGTTATTCTATTTTTATACATGTTGTTTCTCTCCATGATCTATCTTTCAGTGGTTAAACTGATTTCTGAAGGAGACTGTTGTGATACCAATTGTTGGATTACTGAGAGGGGGGGGGTGAATTAGTAATACAGAAATGTAATCATTTTTAACCATATAATGCAAGTGTTATATCATTGTAGCATTATAATCCAATAATTGCAGAGTAAATAAACAATGAACAAATGAACAATTATACACATACACAATACACCATCGTTTTTATGTGGAAACCCAAAGAGGGAGAAAACCACAAAATGATTTTTCTTCTATATATTGAAGAATTAAATTAATTGGAAGCACAAAATTCATTTGTTTTCTAGTTGAAACTGGAAGGAGGATCCAACCCCATATTTTCTCAGGCTACAACTTGAGGGAAGCTCCAACTCCCCAATTCTCTAGCTATAACCAGAAGGAGGCTACAACCCCCTAAGTTCTTTGGCTACAACCACCTATCCTTTCCCCATCCAACTACCCTGAAATATAAGTAGAATGATGGAACCACTGTCACACTATCATTGTGGGATATACCATTGTACAACTGTGCCAACCTATACCACCGTTCTGCAACCAACCTATATTATTTCCCTGCAATCAACCTATACCTGAACTGAACATGTATAAACCAATATACAATAGATACATGACTTGTAGTTCTGTAGCACACGTATGTATGATCCCTATATGTTTTGTATCACATGTATGTACGCGACCAAACTATTATGCAACCTCTTTATTACTTATGAAAACTAGGGTTTTCTTTCTTCTGAAAAATTTTGGCCTTCTATAGCTTCTTTCACATAGATTTGAAACATGTCACTGTATCCAGACTATATCTATACCTTGTGCATGCATCCTCATACATAACCTTTACCCAAAAACTCTATATCTCTCTAGTCATGTGCCGTAAGTGTGTGTAATCATGAACAAGTATAATAACCCTCACTGTATCTAGACTTCTAACCCATTGTGATATTCAGCCTCTCAATACATCAATCAATACATTCTCTCAACCATGTACCACAAAAACCCTTACCCATATGCCAAAAAATACAAGATGTGCCTCGACTCTAACAAGAAGTATCAATGATAAATATATGAGCACTGTATTTCTGTAGATAAGAATTATACAGAAGATCCCATGCAACTACTAGTCTCTCTAGGGAGAATCCTCAAATATCCATAACCATTTCTCATGCATACATCAAAATCCAACTATTCATAGAAACAAGACATACCTTTCGATCCAATGGATAGATATGATGTATCTTAGAACTGTATACCTTCCTGGGAGCTTGATCTCATAATATAGAACCTTTGCATCTTCATCTTCTCAAGTTTCCATGGATTTACCCACATGTATGAACCCTAATACACTACCAGCCTGCATATGTACACACCCTAATACACTGTCAGCCCATGTATGTATGAACCCTAATACATTGTCAGCCCGTGTATGCCTCATAATTTTAGGTTTTTAAGTATTTCATGTAATTCCAAAAGTTTTGTCATCAACCCTTCGTACTACCTTAGACTTTCGGAACTTCATATGTATCAATGAGTACTTACAATAAGCCTTAAAAAACAAAATATATTCAATATGTTCAAATGTGATTAAATGAGAGAGACTTTCCTCTTATTTATACTTTCATGTAGCATCCCACTTTCCTTATTTTAGGGATTTATCCATTAACTTTATTAATTAAATAATTTATTTTTCAAACACTTTGACTTTTTGGGGCTTCTAGATGACTCATGAGGGTTCTCCAACTTCACATGGCCATAACTCTCTAATCGTGAGAAGTTATGTGACATTCCACATACCACCAGGAACAGAATAACATGTATTGTCCATATATAATAGTATTACCTACAAATATATCAAAATGCAAACCATTATCCATCAAGCAAACTTGGTTCCATTACCCAAACCTTTGTGCTATTGGAATTCGCTATCGGACTTTCTTCAAGGGTTAACATCAATGACAAAAAACCCAATTAATCAACAATATCCCCCTTTGGCATTGATGGAAACACTCTGATGCAATATTGAATTCATGTCATGCAATACTGAATTCATATCACTCATGCTCCCCATGTGACCATCGCTCCCCTGGAACCATGCCTTTGTTAAATATATCCCCCTTTGTCATCAATGGAAAAGGTATATTTCCATCCAGGGCTTCTCCTCCTAACTGTACTTGGGGATACTCCCCATGACTGAACTCTTCCTGAAACTGATCTCCTGACCTAAAATGTCCTCTTTATGGTGCTTCCTCGCGTAGATATAAGACATATAAGATAAGCATTCAAAAACATTCATTTTGGAGTAGAAATTGCATTGAGTCTCTAGCGAAGATAATCAAAGGATTCTATTGGAATTGGTTTTGTAAAGATGTCTTCCACTTTTTCTTTTTTGCCCACATATTCAACTCTGATGTTCTTCTTTGCAACCTGTTCCCGTAGAAAGTGATACTTTATTGGAATGTGATTCTTCTTGGAGTGCATCATGAGGTTCTTTGAGATACTGATGGCGCTTGTATTATCACAATAGATTGGAATGGTCTCATCATACTCAACATGTATATTTGTCAGAGTTTGTTTCACCCATATAACCTGTGTACAACATGTTGTTGTTGCAATATACTAGGCCTTAGTTGTATATAATGATACTGATGATTGTTTATTTCTTAACCATGATACTAAACACTCACCCAAATAGAATGATGCTCCACTAGTGCTTCATTGATCATCAATGCAATATGCCCAATCTGCATTTGTGTAGGAAATAAGTGATAGATCCTTTCGTTTTGGATACCATAATCCAATCTCTTATGTTCCTTTGAGATATCTGAAAATCATATTCACTGCTAATACATGTGATTCATTTGGTGCTACTTGAAATCGTGCCACCTGTCCAACTTCCTTCATTACATCTAGTCTGGATGTTGTCACATATAGTAAGCTACCAATCATTGACCTATATTGCCTCTGGTCTGTAGACTTTGAGTCATCATCTTTCCTCAACTTACAACTGGTTTTCATAGAAGTGGTATTTGGTTTGCAATCTTCCATTCCAAACCTCTTTAACATTTCTTTGATATACTTAGTTTGAGAAACAAAAATTCCTTGGTCATTTTGATGTATCTAAAGACCCAGAAAGAATTATAGTTCTCCAAGCAATGAAATTTCAAATTAATTATGCATATCCTTTACAAATGTTTGTCTTAACCTATCTTCAATACTTCCAAAAATAATATCATCAACATAAACTTAAATTAATAAAATATTATCTTGAGTTACCTTGATGTAGAGGTTGTTGTATGTACTTCCTTTTCTGAACCCTTCCTATTATAGATATTTATCCAGTCTACAGTACAATCCTCTAGGAGTTTGTTTTAGACCATACAATACCTTCTTCAATTTACACACATAATTTGCGTTTTCTGACAACTGAAATCCTTCTAGTTGTTCAATGTAGAATTCTTCTTCAAGTTCCATGTTCATAAAATTTGATTTCACGTCCATCTGATACACTTTAATATTCTTAGAGCATGCATAAGCTTGGAGAAATAGGATTGCTTCCATTCTGAGAACTGGAGAAAATGTCTCTTCAAAGTCGATTCCTTCAACCTATGTGTATCCTTTATATACCAATCTATCTTTGTTCCTTGTAACTTGTCCATCTTCATTTAATTTATTTATGAATACCCACTTTGTGCCAATCACATTCTTATTCGTTGGTCTTGGAACCAATTCCCAAGTGTCATTCTTCTCTATTTGATCAAATTCTTCATCCATGGACTTACTCCAAAATGTATCCTTGTTTTCCTCTTCAAAAATGTTTGGTTCAATCATATATGAGAGTGCTAGGTGTGTTTTTTTGGTGAACGAATTCTTCTTCTAGTCTCAAGTCCTGCATCTTTGTTTCTGATAATATGATCTGAAGGATGATTCTTCTGTACTTGTTTCCTAGGTGTCTTTGGAGGAACTTGCTGAACATTCTCTTATACTTTTATCTGAACCTCTTCATATTCCCCTTCTACTTATCCTTCATCTTCTGCTTCTTCTTTGTAAAGTTGTTCCATTCATTCCTTTTCTTCTTCCTTTAATTCGCATCCACCTATTTCATCAATTGTTACATTGATTCTTTCCACAACTTTTTTCAACCTCAAATTGTAACACTTGTATGATTTCCTTGTACTTGAGTAACCAACAAGTACTCCTTTGTCCAGACGAGAGTAAAAATTTTCCATTCTACCATATTCTCTTTCGATGTAGTATTTGCTTCCAAATACTCTGAACTGCTTCACATTTGTTGGTATTCCTTTCCATAGCTCGTAGGGAGATTTTCCAGTGGTGTTTGTGATCATTACCCTGTTTTGCATGTGAACCGTTGTATGTATTGCATGTGTCCAAAAGATATCTGTCAATTTGGAATCCATTAACATTGTTCGAGCCATTTCATGTACTGTCATGTTCTTTATTTCAACAACTCCATTCTGTTGAGTTGTCCTAGCAATGGAGAGTTCCCTTTTTATTCCATGTTTTCTACAGTAGTCCATATATTCATTTGAAGTGAACTCTCCTCCATTATCAGATCTCAGACATTTGATTTTTGAATCCATTTCATTTTCAACCATTTCCTTGTAGACCTTGAAGTTTTCAAAATATTCTGTCTTATTCCTGAGAAATCAAACTGCAGTCATTCTTGTATAATCATCAACTAATAACATAAATTATTTCTCACCTTTTAAAACCTTTGTTGTAGTTGGTCCAACTAGATCATTATGCACAATTTTCAGTGGTCTTGTCGTTGAATAATCTTTTGATTTAAACCTGGTCTTTGTTTTCTTTCCTTGTTGACAATGTTTGCATAAAGTATTGGTTGGTTTTGTAATCTGGGGCATTTCTCTAACTGCTTCCTTTTTTCTAACTTTGAAAAGGTTATCAAAGTGTTTGTGACCCATTCTTTTGTGCCATATCCAACTTTCATATTCCTTTCCTAGAAAACACTTTTCATTTCCAATTTTAGTTAGTACATATATGTTGCTTGAAGTTCTTGCAACTGTTGTAATCAATTTTCCTTAACCTTCTTTTCTTATCTTGCAATTTTTTGAATCGAACGTAACTTTATGAACTTGGTCATACATTTGACTCACACTTAAAATATTATGTTTCATATCTTCTACTAGTAGAACATTTTCTTCCTTGGTATTCTTATTTCCAATTCTGATTGTGCCTTTTCCAATGATTTTAGCTAAATCATCATTTCTGAAGGAGATTGATGCATCTCATTCCTTTATTAATGTAATAAACATGTATTTATCACCTATCATGTGTTTTGAGCAACCAATGTCAACATACCAGTCGTGTTTCTTCTTCTTAGCATGTAGAGAGAGTGTGCATTCTTCATTTCTATATCGATTTGTCTTTCTTATCCATGTTCTCTTCCGAGGTTCATGTCTGTGATTGTTGTTGTTTTTTTTGGTTCTATAGGAGGAAATATTATTCTACAATATTTGGCCATGTGTCCAAAGTTGTTACTGTTGATTAAGGTTGGTTGTCATTGATGTCAACCTTTGAAGAAAGCCCCATAGCACAAAGGTTAGGTAATGGACCCAAGATTGTTTGATGTAAAGATGACTTGTTATTGTATTTTCATGGTTGATAATAAGTAGAAATGGATGAACTCCAATGTGGTCCCCTTATGGTGAAATCCCTCACGGGAAGATGCTTTGCGGATTGAGTTTTCCTAGAAGTATGGTTAGAGAGACCATGCTTATTTGTGGAATAATGAGATGAACGCCAATGAATTTGTTAGTTAAAATATCCTATATGGATATTTCTTTTCATGCCATTTACAGTGGTATGTGGAACGTCACATAACTCCTAACGGTTAGAGAGTTATGGCCATGAGAAGTTGGAGAACCCTGGTTTGGGTAATGGACCCAAGTTTGTTTGATGGATAACTGTATGAGTTTTGATATATTTTTAGGTAATACTATTCTATATGGATATTACATGTCATTCCATTTTTGGTGGTATGTGTAACGTCACATATATCCTCATGGTTTGAGAGTTATGGCCTTACATATTTGGAGGACCCTCATATGTCATCTAGAAGCCCCAAAAGGTCAAAGTAGTCAAAGTGGTTTAAGAGATTTTAAAAGGTAAATAATAAAGTGAAGTGATGAGTGCACTATAATCCAAAGTGAATACAAAACAAATTAATTCAATAATAAATTTAATGGAGAAATTAGAAGTGGGTTAACCCTAAAATAAGGAACGTGGGCAAAGTGACCTAGAAGATGTTTTTAAGGAAGCTACTTGGAGAGTATAAATAAGAGGCAAGGCTCTCTCATTTAATACACACTTGAGAATATTTAATACCTATAGGTGTCTGAGGTAACCAAAGGATATATAAGACTAATTTCTAAGGAAGGAAAAGAAAAGAAGGCCGGAATTCAAGGAAGGATAAATTCATTTGATGATGCTTTCTAAGGTATGTTTTTTTCAGGTCATCTCACCATTTTCGCAATAAATTTTTTTCTAGAATGCTTCAAACCGTGAAGTTTATATTCCATTAATTAAACATATCCAAGTATCTTTGGTAAAAAATTCATCTTGTGGGTCATTTTATTTTTGGAGTTACACTCTGTGGAAAATAGGGTTTGTGGCTAGTCCTGAAACTAGTCAAAAACAGGTGTTTCGGGTACAAATGTCCTAACTTATTCATAACGGATCCAAATTTAGTAAGAAAAAATGTTTTGGTTATATTATAGTATTTATTATGTTTTTTAATAGTTTCATATCAATGCAACAAATATTCCATGTGGGGCACGCTCTACAAGGTCACTCTCTAGAATAAGCCAGAATTCAGCAAGGTGTGCCATTTTTTCCATAAATCCTTTTCTGAGAGGTTCCAAGTAGTGAAAACTGGAAGAATTTCATAAAAAACACTAAAGAAAATTGTGTATCAGTTTTAGATATTTATTCATTACAGGTACAAAGTTATGATTATTTCAAGTTAGGGTTGTTGACTAATCCAAAACTAGTCTTGTGAGACTAAAGAAATGTTTGATGAAAATGATAGTCTCTTGTTGTTAAAGTTAAGGAAGGTTTGCAGGTA
>SNQJ01S0051652.1:87957-106051 GCA_010110895.2 Picea sitchensis
CAGGAATACCGAAATGATAAATTGCAAAACGCCTTTTGGTGTAGGCTATGGTCACCATCGATGGTCATGAGAGGGGAAGGAGCTAGTGTATCTAGGCTCCATTTTGGGTACCAGGAGTCAAGGAGTCAAGGAGACTCATGGAAGAATCCTCGAATCCTGAATCACGAAAGCTCTTTATGGATAAGCGCTTAGTCATCATCATGGGCACATGAAGGAAGGAGCTTGCAACTTTCAAGGCTCCATTTCATGATTGAGAGTTGGAAGAGTCAATGTGACTCACAACAAAATTCACGAAATGCGAAACAGAAGTGCCTCTTGATTAGGCATGTGGTCACATCTAATGGGCATATGGGATAAATGCAAGATCCTGCAAATTTAATCCAACGGTGTTGGTTAATTGGAATTTGATCAAAGGGTTACTGCCTCACCTCACGGTTAATTATTTAGTTAGTAGAACTGAATCATAGTTCTTGGACATTTGGCGATTTAGTTTCCGAGGAATTTTTCTTGGAGATTCGAGGTGTAATTGATTTTGTAGGAGAGCATAAGTGTGACATTCAGCGACTGTGTAAGTTGGTTGTTCTGACTGAAAAATGAGTTGAACTATAGAAATGTAAAATTACAGTATGCGTAGTGTGAAGAAATCTCATAGATGAGGAACAAAAGTTGAACATAATAGAAAAGGTGAAGAGAGTAGAATGTGCACATATCAAAGAGCATGAGACCGACAGAGAAATAATAGATAGAAAGAGACAGCAAGTCAAATCAAGTATGAACAGAGCAGAAGAATAGTGTAGCAGAGAAGAATTGCATAATAGTGAAGAAGTGGTAAGAATTGATATATCTGTATTGTTGGATATTCAGTCATTTATACAAAATCAGGGAGGTAGGGTGGTGATAGGGAGGAATGTGGTCCTCTGATATTCAAGTTGGTGCTTGAATATTGGAAGTTGTATCTTCCATATAGTTGTGTCTAGAAAAACAGGATGGCAGGGTGGTGCTCAGGAAAACGCAGAGTTTTTTGTATGCTAGTTGGTGCTTGTATAAGTGGAAGTAGGTGCTTCCATCCAGTCAGTGCTAGAACACTTAGGGAGTTGGTGTTTCCTTCTAGTGGGTTCTAGAAAAACCAGAGATTTGGTGCTCTCAACAAGTTGGATCTTGTAAAACAGAGGTAGTAGCCTCACATTGAGTTGGTGCTCAAAGATATATGATGTACAAAACTTAAAAGACTTCCTATCATTTGAAGAAGAAGAGGTTTTCTCCCTTTATGGGTTTCCTCGTGAAAATATGTCTCTGTGTATATCTTATGTGTGACTGATGTTCATTATTTATGTTGTTCATATCTTGTATAATATTGATGGTCACTTGAAAGAGATTAAAAACTTATTTGAATAAGTCATAAATTATTTAAGCACAGTAACAACTAAGTCACCCCCCCCCTATCAGTTGTATTTGTAATTTCAACAATTTTTACATGGTTGGTTGCACTTTTTTATGGTACAAGTTGATTACAGATTTTTTGGTACAGGTTGGTGCATGGTTGATGCACTTGTTTATGGTACAGGTTGATGCATGGTTCAGTTTTATTAGTACGTGTTTACAATGGTATATCTCACAGTTATAATGTGATAGTGGTTCCATCATTCTACTTTTACTTCAGGGCAGTTGGATGGGGCAAGGACAGGTGGTTGTAGCCACCTTTTGGTTGTATCTGGAGAACATAGGGGGTTGTAACCTCCTTCTGGTTGTAGCCAGAGAATTGGGGAGTTGGATATTCCCTCAGGTTGTAGCCTGAGAAACTAGGGGGTTGGAGCCTCCTTCCAGTTACAGCTGAAAAACAAAAGAACTTGGTGCTTCCAATGAATGTAGTTCTTCAAGACATATAAGATAAACATTCTGTGGTTTTCTCCCGATTTGGGTTTCCACGTAAAACACTGGTGTACTATGTATGTGTGTGATTGTTCATTTCTTATTTCTCATTATTGGATAATAATTATGCATTGATATAACACTTGTATTATTTGGATAAAAAGGATTATAATTACACTATTATTGATTCACCCCCCCTCTCAGTAATCCAACAGTTACTCTTGCAACATTCCACTTTAGTGCTCAATGATTCAAACCTGTTGTAAATTATTCTTTGCATTCCATTGGGCCTTCTTGGATAACCCTTTTGTGTATGACTTTCAAAGATGTTTATGTTCTTGTTGTTAGCTCTGCAATACATAGCTTTATGTCCAAAATTATTACATGCATAAAATAAACCAAAAGAAATAGTTTGATACCTGGGAGTTGAACATATTTTGAAAGGAGTTGATATTATGAATCCTTCTTTTTCCTGAGGTCTGTCTCTCGGTTGTTGATTCTAAAATCTGAATCTTCTTGGTGGTGGAGTGTCCCTATAATCTTCTTTGTAGGTCTTTCTATCCCCTTTGATTTTTTCTGCATAGTTTTTTGGATATGTTTTTTGTTCTATTGTTTTCAAGCTTGATCCCTTTTCTGTATGATTGTATCCAAGTCCAGACTTGGCATGATGGGGATTTTGACTACTAATAATGTTATACAAAACTTTTGAGATGTTCTGCATATTTTTCTTTTGAAGATTCTTTCTTAATGTGACAATCTTTGCTTCCAAATTTCCAATGATCATGTATTTTTCTTATACTTTTTCTTTGAGTGATTCTTCAATTCTTTTATCTTCTTCTATTTGAACCATAAAATTTGTGATCATTTGTTCTAGTTCCTAAGTGTCTTATTTATTGTCCATTTCCTCTTTTAGCTTCTTGTTTTTCTTCTTTTCTCTTCTTATAACTTATATGGCACACAACAATTCTTCTCGCCGGTCAAATTCTTCCTATTCATATTCTTCTTCAGCCTCTTCATATTGTTCTTTGGTATCTTATTTGTTAGAGTCTTATACTGTCATGAATACAACTCTTTCTGTCTCACTGTCATTGACTTCATCTTCATCTGATGATGAGATGTCTTCTTTGGTGCATAAGTTTTTCTTGAAAACTTTCTTTGTGGTTCTTTTACCTTTATATTTTTTTTTCTATTTGAGTAATATTCATCATTCCTCTTATTTTTCTTATGAGGACATTTGTTATCAAAATGACCAATACCATCACAACTAAAAAAAATCAAAGGAAGCTTACCTCTATATCGGTCGTTGGTTCCCTTGATCAATCTTCTGATGAAGTTGACCACTTCTTTGACCTTTTGGATGCTTTGTAAGATGCCTCTTATATATATGGATTTTCCTATTCAATTCTCATTCCATATTCTTTGAATATCCCATTTAGTTCATCCATGCTTATTGAGTCTAAATATGCTCTTTCTTCTAGTGTCGATATCTTAGGGTCAAATCTCATAGGAAGAGATCTTAGTAACTTTTGAACAATTACAGATTATTTGATTTATTCTCCCAATCCTATGATTCCATTTATTGTTTCATTGATTGGTAAGAAATAAGCTGCATTATTCTCATCTTCATTCATCTTTAGTTGTTTGAACTGACCTTTGTAAGTTGGAAGATTTGTTGGTTTGACTTTTGAATATCCTTCATAAATATTTTGAATTTTTTCCCAAATCTCTTTAGTGGATTTACAATGAATAACTTTGGTGAATAATGATTCGTAAAAACCATTCAAAAGTTCATTTGTGGATTTGGAATTATTTTGACTGATTTTTATTGCTCTTTCATTTATCAACGGAACTGGTGGTTATTTTTATCCATCTACAACTTATTTCCTTTATATATGTTTTCATCCTTCTACTCCAAAATGCATACTTTTGTCCATCAAACTATGGTATTCCATTTTTGTACATGTTGTTTCTCTCCATGATCTACCTTTCAGTGGTTAAACTGATTTTTGAAGGAACCTTCTCTTATACCAATTGTTGGATTACTGAAAGGGGTGTGAGTCAGTAATAGAGCAATGTAATACTTTTTAACCATATAATGCAAGTGTTATATCAGTGTAGAATTATCATCCAATAATTGAAAAGTAAATAAACAATGAACAAATGAGCAATCATACACATACACAGTACACCAGTGTATTTACATGAAAACCCAAAGCGAGAGAAAACCACATAATTCTTTTTCTTATATGTCTTGATGAATTAGATTAATTGGAAGCACCAAATTCCTTTGTTTTCAAGATGCACTTGGAAGGAGGCTCCAACCCCCTATTTTCTCAGGCTACAACTTGACGGAAGCTCCAACTCCCCAATTCTCTAACTACAACCAAAAGGAGGCTACAACCCCCTAAGTTTTCGGGCTACAACCACCTATCCTTGCTCCATCCAACTGCCCTGAAATATAAGTAAAATGATGGAACCACTCTCACACTATCACTGTACAATTATGCCAACCTGTACCATTGTTCTGCAACCAACATGTACTACTGCCCTGCAATCAACTTCTACCTGAAATAAACATGTATCAACCAAAATATAACAGATACGGGACTTGTAGTTCTGCAGCACGCATATGTACACTCCTTATCTATTATGCAGCCCACGTATGTACACAACCAAACTGTTATGAAGCTTGTGTATTCATTTTGAAAACTAGGGTTTTCTTTCTTCTAAAAACTTCTAACCTTCTATAACTTATTTCAAATAGATTTGTAACATGTCACTGTATCCAAACTGTATCTGTACCCTATGCATGCATCCTCATACATAACCTTTACCCAAAAACTCTATATCTCTCTCTAGTCATGTTCCATAAGTGTTTGTAATCATGAACAAGTATAACAACCCTCACATGATATAGACTTCAAACCCTTTATGATATTCATCTTTCAATACACCAACCAATACAAGCTCTCAACCATGTACCAAAAAAACCCTTAGCCATATGCCAAGAAATACAAGATGTGCCTCAACTCTAACAAGAAGTATTAATGATAAATATACCAGCACTATATTTCTGTATGTCCTACTTATACAAAATATCCCATGCAACTACTATTTTCTCTAGGGAGAATCCTCAAATCTCCATAACCATTTCTCATGCATACATCAAAATCCAACTATTCATAGAAATAAGACATACCTTTTGAGACAATGGATAGATCTGATGTATCTTAGCATTGTAGACCTTCCTGGGAGATTTATCTCATAATCTAGAACCTCTCCATCTTCATCTTCTCAAGTTTCCATGGATTTACCCACATGTACGCACTCTAATGCACTACCATCCCGCGTACGAAAGAACCCTAATACATTTCCATCCTGTGTATGTATGCACCATAATACACTGTCAGCTCGTGTACACCTCATAATTTAAGGTTTTTCAGTATTCCCTTTAATTCTAAAACTTTCATCGTCAACCCTCCATACTACCTCAGACTTTAGCAACTTCAGATGTATGAATGAGTACTTGCAATAAGCCTTACACAACAAAAGATATTCAATATGTTCAAGTGTGATTAAATGAGAGAGACTTGAATCTTATTTATACTTTCATGTAGCATTCCACTTTCCTTAGTTTAGGGATTTCTCCATTACATTTATTAATTAAATAATTTATTTTTCAAACACTTTTACTTTTTTGGGCTTCTATATGACTTCAATTAATAAAATACTGTCTTGAGCTACCTTGATGTAGAGGTCGATGTTTGTACTTCATTTTCTAAACCTTGCCTATTGTAGACATTTATCCAGTCTAGAGTACCATGTTCTAGGAGCTTGTTTTAGACCATATAAGTCCTTCTTCAATTTACACACATAATCTGTGTTCTTTTACAATTGAAATCCTTCTGGTTGTTCAATGTAGGCTTCTTCTTCAAGTTCCATGTTCACAAAAGTTGATTTCACGTCCATCTGATACACTTTAATATTCTTGGTGCATGCATAATCTAGGAGAAATCGGATTGATTCCATTTTGGAAAGTGGAGCAAATGTCTCTTCAAAGTCGATTCATTCAACCTGTGTGTATCCTTTACATACCAATATAGCTTTGTTCCTTGCAACTTGTCCATCTTCATTCAATTTATTTCTAAATACCCACTTTGTGCTAATCACATTCTTATTCTTTGGTCTTGGAACCAATTCCCAAGTGTCATTCTTCTCTATTTGATCCAATTCTTCATCCATGGCATTATTCCAAAATTTATCCTTGTTGGCCTCTTCAAAACGGTTTGGTTCAATTGTAGATGAGAGTGCTAGGTGCATTTGTTCTGGTGAACAGATTCTTCTTCTAGTCTCAACTCTTATATCTTTGTTTCAGATAATCTGATCTAAAGGATTATTCTTCTATACTCATTTGCTAGGTGTCTTTGGAGTCACTTTTTGAACTTGATATTCTACTTTTATCTGATCCTCTTCATCTTCCCCTTCTATTTCTTCTTCATCTTCTTCTTCTTCTTCGTAAATCTATTCCATTGATTCATTTTCTTCTTCCTTTAATTCCCGTCCACCTATTTCATCAATTGTTACATTGATGCTTTCCACAAATTTTTTCAACCTCAAATTGTAACACTTGTATGCTTTCCTTTTACTTGAGTAACCAACAAGTACTCCTTTGTCCACACGAGAATCAAACTTTCTCATTCTGTCATCTTCTCTATTGATGTATAATTTTCTTCCAAATACTTTGAAGTGCTTCACATTTGTTGGTCTTCCTTTCCATAGCTCATGAGTTTTTCCAGTGGCATTTCTAAGCATTACTTTGTTTTCAATATGAACCGTTTCATGTACTGCATGTGTCCAAAATATATATGTCAATTTTGAATCCATTAACATTGTTCGAGCCATTTCTTGTACTGTCTTGTTCTTTCTTTCAACAACTCCATTCTGTTGAGGTGTCCTAGCAATGGAGAATTTCCTTTTTATTCCATGCCTCTTGCAGTAGTCCATAAATTCCTTTTAAGTGAACTCTCCTCTATTATCAGATCTCAAATATTTGATTTTTGAATCCATTTCATTTTCAACCATTTCCTTGTAGACCTTGAAGTTTTCAAAAGATTCTGACTTATTCCTGAGAAAGAAAACTACAGTCATTCTTGTATAATCATCAACTAATAACATAAATTATTTCTCACCTTTTAAACCCTTTGTTGTAGTTGGTCCAACTAGATCATGATGCACAATTTCTAGTGGTCTTGTCATTGAATATTCTTTTGATTTAAACCTAGTCTTTGTTTTCTTTCCTTGTTGACAATACTTGCAAAGTATTGGTTGGTTTTGTAATCTAGAGCATTTCTCTAACTGCTTCCTTTCTTATGACTTTGACAAGGTTATCAAATCGTATGCGACCCATTCTTCTATTTCATAGCCAACTTTCATATTCCATTCCTAGAAAACACTTTTCATTTCCAATTTCACTTAGTACATATATATTTCTTGAAGTTCTTGCAGTTGTTGCAATCAATTTTCCTGAACCTTCTTTTCTTATCTCACACTTTTGTGAATCAAAAGTAACTTTATGACCTTTGTCACAAATTTGACTCACACTTAGAAGATTATGTTTCATATCTTCTACTAGTAGAAAACGTTTTGCCTTGATATTCTTGTTTCCAATTATGACTGTGCTTTTTCCAATGATTTTAGTTGAATCATCATTTCCAAAGGAGACTCATCCATCTCATTCCTTTCTTAATGTAATAAACCTATATTTATCACCTTCCATGTGTTTTGAGTAGCCACTGTGAACATACCAACCACGTTTCTTCTTCTTATCTTGTAGAGAGAGTGTGCATTCTTCATTGCTATATTGATTCTTCTTTCTTATCAGTGTTCTCTTCTAAGGTTCATGTCTGTGATTGTTGTTTTTCTGTTGTGGTTCTCTAAGAGGAACTATCATTCTGCAATATTTGGCCATGTGTCCAAAGTTGTTACACTTGCATCATTCCACTTCCATGCTCAATGATTCAAACCTATTGTAACTTCTTCTCTGTGTTTCAGTGGGCCTTATTGGATAACTCTTTTGTGTATTACTTTAAAATTTGTTTATGTTCCTTTTTTAGCTCTGCAATACATAACTTTGTGTACAAAATTATTACATGCATAACATAAACCAAAAAATATAGTTTGATACCTGGGAGTTGAAGATATTCTGAAAGGATTTTCTCTTTTGAATCCTTCTTCTTCTAGAGGCATATTTCTTGGTTGTTGATTCTGAAATATGAATCTTCTCAGTGGAGGAGTGTCTCTATAATATTCTTTGTAGGTCCTCATATCCCCATTGATTGTTTCTGCATAGTTTTTTGGATATGTTTCTTATTATATTATTTTGGAGCTTCATCCCTTTTCTGTCTGATTGTATCCAAGTCTAGACTTGTCATGATGGGCATTTTGACTGCTGATAATGTCATCCAAAACATTTGAGCTATTCTGCATATTTTTATTTTGAAGATCCTTTCTTAATGTGACAACCTCTGCTTCCAAATTTTCAATGATCTTGTCTTTTTCTTCTATTTGTTCTTTGAGTGATTCTTCAATTCTTTTATCTTCTTCTATTTGAACCTTCAAATTTGTGATCATTTGTTCTAGTTCCTAAGTGTCTTATTTATTGTCTAGTTCTTCTTGCAGCTTCTTGTTTTTCTTCTTTTCTCTTCTTATAACTTCTATGGCACACAACAATTCTTATCGGTATTCAACTTCTGCATATTCATATTATTTTGAGGCCTCTTCATATTATTCTTCGATCTCTTCTTTTTCAGAGTCTTCTACTTCCATGAATATAACTCTTTCTATCTCACTGTCACTCGCTTCATCTTCATATGATGATGAGATGTCTTCTTTGGTGCGTAAGTTTTTCTTGAAAACTTTCTTTGTGGATAGTTTGCCTTTATACGTTTGTTTTCTATTTGAGTAATCTTCATCATTCCTCTTATTTTTCTTCTGAGGACATTTGTTAGAAAAATGACCAATACCATCACAATTAAAACAAATCAAAGGAAACTTACTTCTATATATCTCATTGTTTGTCTTGTTCAATATTCTGAAGAAGTTGGCCACTTCTTCATCATCTTCCAAGATGTCATTGTTGCTACTATGTTCTTTTCCCTTTTGCTTTTCCCTTTTTCTTTTCCTTGTGATTTGACCTTTTCTATGCTTTGCTTATTTTATATTTAGATTTTCATGTTCAGTTCTCATTTCATATGATGTGAAGATTCCATGTAGTTCGTCCATGCTTATTGATTCTAGATCTTCTCTTTCTTCTAATGTTGATATCTTAGGGTCAAATCTCATAGCAAGAAATCTTAGTACATTTTGAACAATTACAGATTATTTGATTTATTCTCCCAATCCTATGATTCCATTTACTATTTCATCGACTCGTAAGAAATAAGCTCCAATATTATCATCTTCATTCATCTTTAGTTGTTCGAACTGACCTCTATAAGTTTGAAGATTTGTTGCTTTGACTTTTCAATCTCCTTCATAAATATTTTGAATTTTGTCCCAAATCTCTTTAGCATATTTACAATTTATAACTTTGGTGAATACCGATTCACAAAGACCATTAAAAAGTGCATTTGTGGATTTCGAATTATTTTGACCGAGTTTTATTGCTCTTTCATTTATCGGCGGAACTGTTGGTTCTTTGTATCCATATATAACTGATTGCTAGATTTCAAATCCTTGTGCATGTATATATGTTTTCATCCTTCTGCTCCAAAATGCATACTTTTGTCCATCAAACTATGGTATTCCATTTTTATACATGTTGTTGATCTCCATGATCTACTTTTCAGTGGTTAAACTAATTTCTGAAGGAACCTACTCTAATACCAATTGTTGGATTACTAATAGGGGGGGTGAATCAGTAATAGAGAAATGTATTCATTTTTAACCATATAATGCAAGTGTTATATCAGTGTAGAAATATCATCCAATAATTGCAGAGTAAATAAACAATGAAAAAATGAGCAATCATACACATACATAAGTGTTTTTATGTGGAAACCCAAAGCGGGAGAAAACCACAATTTTTTTTTTATTATATGTCTTGAATAATTACATTAATTGGAAGCACCCAATTTCTTTGTTTTCCAACTGCAACTGGAAGGAGGATCCAACCCCCTAGTTTCTCAGGATACAGCTTGAAGGAAGCTCCAGCTCCCCAATTCTTTGGATACAACCAGAAGGAGGATATAGCCCCTAAGTTCTCCGTCTACAATCGAAAGGTGGTTACAACCACCTATCCTTGCCTGTTTCAATCGCTCTGAAATATAAGTAGAATGATGGAACCAGTGTCACACTACCACTGTGAGATATACCACTATACAACTGTGCAAAATTGTACCACTATTTTTCAACCAACCTGTACTATAGCCCTGCAATCAACCTGTACCTGAACTAAACATGTATCAACCAAAATACAACAGATATGTGACATGTAGTTCTGCAGCACGTGTATGTACGTTCCCTATCTGTTATGCATCTCGTGTATGTATGCGACCAAACTCTTATGCAGCCTGAGTATGCCTTATAAAAACTAGGGTTTTCTTTCTTCTGAAAACTTTTGGCCTTCTATAAATTCTTTCACATAGATTTGTAACCTGTCATTGTATCTAGACTATATATGTACCTTGTGCATGCATCCTCATATATAACCTTTACCCAAAAACTCTATATCTCTCTCTAGTCATATGTCATAATTGTGTGTAATCATGAAAAAGTATAATAATCCTCACATGATCTATACTTCAAGCCCTTTCTGATATTCATCCTCTCAATACATCAACCAATACAAGTTCTCAACCATATACTACAAAAAACCCTTAGCCATATCCCAAGAAATACAAGATGTGACTCAACTCTAACAAGAAGTATCAATGATAAATATACCAGCACTATATTTATGTAGATCTAATTTATACAGAAGATTCCATCCAGCTACTAGTCTCTTTAGGTAGAATCCTCAAACCTCCATAACCATTTCTCATGCATACATCAAAATCCAACTATTCATAGAAATAAGACATACTTTTTGAGCCAATGGATAGATTTGATGTATCTCAGGACTGCAAACCTTCCTAGGAGCTTGATATTATAATATAGAACCTTCACATCTTCATCTTCTCAAGTTTCCATGGATTTACCCACATGTACGCACCCTAATACACTGTCATCTCATGTATGTACACATCCTAATACACTGTCATCCCACGTATGTACGCACCCTAATACACTATTATCCCATGTATGCTTCATAATTTAAGGTTTTTTAGTATTCCCTATAATTCTGAAACTTTTGTAGTCAACCCTTCGTACTACCTCATACTTTCGCAACTTCCGATGTATCAATGAGTACTTGCAATAATCCTTACACAAAAAAATATATTCAATATGTTCAAGTGTGATTAAATGAGAGAGCCTTGACTCTTATTTATACTTTCATGTAGCATCTCACTTTCCTTATTTTAGGGATTTCTCCATTAACTTTATTAATTAAATAATTTCTTTTGCAAACACTTTAACTTTTTGGGGCTTCTAGATGACTCATGAGGGTTCTCCAACTTCACATGGCCATAATTCTCTAACCATGAGGAGTTATGTGATGTTCCACATACCACCAGAAATGGTATGAAATCTACTATCCATCTAGAGTAATCTTACCTGAAAATATATTAAAACTCATACCATTATCCATCAAACAAACTTGGGTCTATTACCCAAACCTTTGTGCTACCGGAATTTGCTACTGGACTTTCTTCAAGGGTTGACATCAATGACAACAAACCCAATTAATCAACAGAATCGATAGTTCTTTTGAATTTAAGAATACCAAATGGTATGGTTAATACATGTATCTTCTCTATGTGTATTAGAATCTTAATGGCAGGAAACAAATGATTAAATAACTTATGAGAAATTATTGAAAATGCGATTATTGAGAATGAAAAATTATGGTAATTATAGTTTATGAGTTGTGGATGCATTCTATTTTAACCTAAAAGAAATGACATTTAACTAGAGCATCAATCCTCAAGAAATCATGTACTTATCATTGTGTATGCAGATCGGTTATGATTGTTTTATATATTATTAGGTGGGTATCAGACATTGTCGACAACCTTTTTGTTTTACGTCATTTTTGTTTTCTATGTTTATGAATTTAAGTGCTCTTTTTTTAACTTGTTTGCATCAGTAAACCTTAGTCCTTCGAGGATTCTTACGGACCTTAATATCTAATATCTTACCTGGTAAGATTTTCCTTGGTGCAATGTGTATATTCACAGTTGATGATTGTTACTTCCCTAACAGTTACTTCCCTTAAAGTTGAAAAAATTTTAAGAACTAAGCACCCGAAGGTCCCCGAATCTAAACCTTTTGTTGTTGTCTATATTGTATTCGGCTTGTGGAATGATTACATTAGTGCGTTGGCACTCCTCTGATTATGGTTGGATATAACAACTCTTACAAGAATTAATCAACATGCATTTATGTTTCTATTTGGAGTTCGGTAATACGGTGGCAAGAAACTTCAGCAGTTATCTTCTAAGAATTATGTTGAGCTGTTTCCGGCGCTTCATGATTTTTAAGCCTTTGTGAATATATTTCTCGTACATTATAATGGATGTTGTTGGTTAGTAATGACCTGGTAATTTGACTGAGTACTTACACTTCTTAACAGTTAATCGTTTCTCTTCTAATACAATACAAATCCATTATGCATTTCTTGATGAATATATTAGTCTTGTTCTAGGGACAATTTACTTATTTACATATTTATTGTTGCATAAACTACCTCAATCGTAAGTACTCAATGTGTACCAAGTGTTCGAAGTATTACCTTATTTCATGTTAAATTATCGAATTCAAATGTTGATTTGCAAGTTATTCTATGGTCAATGGAAAATTTAAAGAAAATTTTCATTTGTGTTTTTACTTACCCTTTTGATGTCAGAAAGCTGAAGGTTGTTAAATGTAAATATTGATGGATATAGAAGTCTAGTACAATATATACAATCTCACAGCTAGAGCTATCAAAGTCTCTATGTGCTTGTCGATTTATATTCCTATCTTTCTAATTACCAGGCAGTTGTAACTACATAATTTCTTGGGTTGACCTCTTATCATATGCTTCGACCGACTTACATTTTCGACTACCACAGCTGATCGAATACTTCTAGTCGATTGGTGGGTCTAGTCGAGAGAGTCGACTAGCCCCTACAACACAAATTCATATGTAGCTCTTTCAATTCAGGTGTACTCATTCTGTAAAGTGTTTTTTATAGTGGAGCAATTCCTGGTATTAAATAAATAGAGAAATCTATCTCCCTCTTCGGTGGAAATCCTGGTATTTTTTGGAACACATCTTCATACTCTTGCAATACCGAAAAATATTTAATGCTTGGTATTTTTTGTATTATTTCACTCTTCCAAATGAGCTGCATACAATTGAAATCCTTTCCTAAAACATTTCTTTAGTTGTAAAGTTGAAATCTCTCTTATATAAATGGATCTTGGAATTCCTTTCATGTTTCTCTTTTTTCCTTCTTCATCAAGACATGTAAATGTATTGTTATGAAAATCTAGGACAACATGGTGTTTTTCCAACCAATCCATTCCAGTTAGGATATCATAATATCCTAATGGGATGATATTCATATCAACATTATTACTCACTCCATTAAGATTTATTAGACAACCTCTAAACATATCATTGATCCTTCCTTTGGTTCTAGTGGATAGTTGAACCAAACCTGACTTTTCAAGCTTACTTTTCTCCAAATGCATTGTATCCACTATTTTAGGATCAATGTAACAATGGATTTCTCCTGAATAAATTAAAATAGAAGGAAGTTGATTAATGCTCTTACCTTCCACTTCGATCATATTGGATTGGTATGTTTCTTTATGATTTTCTAAGGCTACATATATTCTTCCCATCTCCTCTACTATGGTAGCCTCTTGTATGTGTTTCATAGTCTTCGGTTTATCTCCTCTTTGAGGGAAATCCTTTTATAGGTGATTTTCTTCATACCCCAACATTGTATTGGTGGTCCTCATTTGTTTCCCAAGGAGACTTCTTTCTTATATTCATCATTAACAGACTGATCTTGCTAATTTTAATTAGGGTTTTTTTTTTGAAAGGAGGTTTTAATCCCTTCCTTCTCTAATCAGATTTTTCTTTCTTCTTATCCTTACAATATTTATACAAATATTATCTTCCATTTCCTTACTCCTATAAGTACTTAGTTTTTTTTATGGTTTTTGTCTGAGTCCTAGGATCATCATACTAAATATTCTCTTTATAAAAAGATGGAATTCTTCTCAAAAATCTATGTATCTTCACTTTTTCATCCTTGATAAACCCCACATAATTCAACAATCCCAATAATTTTTTTTCAAAATACATCTTGGTCATGCTTCCCAACATTAGTTCAGCGAAATCTTACATTTTATGGTCATAGAAGTGTTCTAAAAGAAAATCATTCTGAAAATATCTCGTGAATTGCTTCCAAGTGATCCTACTGTCATTAATTTGTTCAACGTACTTAAGTTGATCCCACTGCATAGAATATTTTCCATGCAAATAGTATGTGGGAATTCTAGCTTCTAGGTTAGATGAGTAGTTGTGAAAATGAAAGTAATTCCTAATTCCCAAAAACTATGCTTCAACATAATCATTCCTTTCTCTTTCAACATCAAAGGAAAATGGATTAAGCTTCCTTATCTATCCTTGCAAACTGTCTAATTCATGTCTTCTTCTTTGGTTTCTAACATGCGACACTTTTGGACTGCTTATGGAGTCCTCAGATGCATAACATTTCCTTGTTGAGTAAGGATGTGATTGATGTCTATGAGTTATTCTATCACTTCATGAATGAATATCTCTTCTATAGTTATCTCTTCTTTTATGAATTTTTCCCTCTTCCTCCTTCCTTGAGTCAGATCCAATATTTGCTTACCTATGCAAATAGTTTAGGCTTTGCATCAATTGAGAATTTATTTTGTTTTGTTCTCTAATCAACCTCTTGTTTTCTTCTTTGTAACTCCACTTATATTATCAAGCTATCACAGTCTCTATTAATGTTTCTTGTTCCCCTGTGTTATTGTGCCCATTTGATCGGGCCTCTGCATTACCAACATTGATATTTTGACCCTTGAATTCTTTATCATGATCGGAGGCTCACTATCCTTCCTCCATGTCCTAAATTTTCATTCTTATATTGAACTGATATTTTTATATCCCCTAATTATACAAAATGTGCAAGAAACCATTTTGTTAGAATTATGCATTTGATAGAAATTTCTCAATTAATGTTACAGGTCTTTTTTCTTCTCATGAAGAAATATATCATAGTTCTCCAAATTATAATAATTCAAGGTTATTCTCCTATGAATCATATTTCCAACGACTATACTCATGCCCCAATATGATCTATGATATGAAATTTATGGCTTCTTGAAAAAACCACTTTCAGTTTTATGTCAACTGCAGAGGAAAATATGTCAGGAACTAGATAAAATTTTATGAGACATAGATAATAATAATGACAAGAAATTCATAACACTTGAGAAAAAATGGCTATCTCACAATCTGTGCACTTCTAGAGAAATTTCACTAAACCAAAGTTGTGTGTATTAATGAGGATATAAAATGTTGAGTAAATAAAATTTTCTAGTTTTGTGATCTAGGGTAACTTTTTCACCTATGAAAATCTCAAAATCCTCAAAAAGTGGACCGAAATAGTGGATTTTGGCCTATTTCAGTATCCCCATTCCAATCCACTCATGATTTATTTGGTTCCTTCATGGGTTATTTCCATGTCTTATTTATATACTCTTCCCAAGAGTTTGAGCTTAATCTATACCTTTGCCAATGACTGGACCCAGATCTTTAAAAAACATTATTTTGCAATTTCTGACAAATCCAAGCAGAATTGGACAGTTTCCCTTTCTGGCACTTTTGTATATCTCCTCTCTACAAACAAAGACTATAAGTTTCATCCTAATCTGACTTAATTTTCTCCAGTTATAAAAAAAAAAAAAAAAAATGGCCTAAGTGTGATCTACACCATCGATATCCAATCAAAATCACTCCAGACCATTGATTTTCTCTCTATCGGTGATCGGTGATCAAGGATAGGTAATTTCATTTGTGAAGAAAACCTTCCCACCAATATCCCCAATGCATGATCATCAAACATCAACCATCGATTTTTTTTCTTCACAAACCAAAAGTCACCCATGGATCTCGTTGATGCCCGATCATTGACCATATGTCATCTTGGAAATGGTGTTGGTATTGATGTCAAAGGAGGTAAATATGCTCAATATTGGACATAATGTTATGAAGTTGACATGAATGTAAAAATACGTATAATATGGTATTAAGACATAATTTTTTATATGAAGTATATTTGATGTCAAAAGGGGGTCATTAACATGGTCTACAACTTTGTCCATGTTGAGAGATTGATTAATGTACATGTATTCACATCAATGTTCCAACAAAAAGTATATTGTCCATCCTTGAATATATCATGGAATAATTTTACAATTAAAATTTGTCTAGTGTTATTCCTATGTCTTTGTCATCTACTGAAATAGTGAATACAACTTTGGAAAAAATTATTCCTTAGATCATTGTGTTAGTGCTATTATAACAACAGTCACAAGATTTAACACTTCGATCTGTGACAAGGATTAACAATTTCCCTATAGGCCATATCTCAAACTATGTTTATGTCTACTCAATTAAGTCTATCAAATTAAGTTCCCAAATATAATTCATCTACATCCATTACTGTTGAGACAAATAATATATGAGTTTGCTCCCAAATCAAATGAAAATTATTGAAAACTAGTGAATTAATTCCCATGTGATCATCATAATTTCATTGTGATAATTAGATCACTGGACCAAGCTACAAGAATCCTCAATATTAGAACTCAACATTGATCATCAGATCAAAATAAGAGCATGATCGTATGGCTTGAATTGATTTCTCATATTGAAATAACATGATGTATAATTGTCAAGCCATGACCTAAAGGTGTAATTCACATCCGCCTTTGTAATTTTCGAGTCCACCATCAATTGGATTGGACTATCCACAATTATTTCGAGCTTGATTGGAATTTGAACAGAGTCAACACAAAGTTGGACCCGAAGCTTTTATCAAAACCATTTTATATTATTTGAGTCCACCATTGATCAATATCGAACGACCCTCATTATTTTACATTATGTTGAGTATTGACTAGAGTGAAAATAGAATCAGACGAAAAAATATAATTCAAATACACATGTATATTATCCATCGACCATTGACTAGAGAGACTATAATCAACAATGGTATTGGCATGGATAAGTGTGATCTCGTGAAAAATCTTGGGATGATTTCCAGATCTGGTGCAACCTTTGAACAAGTACTTACAACTAGTGATATTGTTAGCATGATTGGATAGTTTTGGTGATGCTTACTAGTATACATATTTGATTGTGACAACCAAAAATAATGATGATAGACAATGAATCTAGATAATTCAGGACGATGAAATAGACTAAGAAGACTACAAAGAAGGAATTTAAAATAACTTTTCCTATCTCTCTTATAAGAACTCATTGCATATAATTATCATTGTCATTCGTCTATACGTACTGTTATTTTTAATTTAACATAACATTCTTATTATTTTAACTATTAAATGAAGAGGTGCATTAGTTCATACAAAGAGACACAATGTTTCATTTTCATATATGTTGATAGACTATATAAACATAAAATAATGGTGAAAGGAAAGTGTCTTTGTGGTCTAATTTAGAAGATCAAAATACAGATAGAGTCCAAGGAAGAACTTGAAACATTCACATGAAGTGAGTGTGGAATGGAGAAGAAATGGAGGATTGGATTCCTCTATAGGTTGGATCATGATTTACACGAAATTGGTGCTTCCTCAAGTTGGTGTTTGGAAAATAGAGGATTGGTGTCTCCTTGAGTTGGTGCTCAAAAGAAGAGAGATTAACGTCTCTTACAAACTATAACTTGTAAATGAAATATATTTTTTATGATTGTTACATTTAAAATTTAGAGTTTTGTGTATTCTTGTTGATAAACTATTGTAATTTAATAAATAATTAATTTAATTTGAGAAAAATAATCAATATTGATTC
>SNQJ01S0051653.1:16514-41152 GCA_010110895.2 Picea sitchensis
AGCAAGCTTTAATGTTAAACCAAAATTTCCGGAGGGTTATATTATCCCTTCCGAGTGTTAATTTCAAACATCATGGAATGTCATTCGCAAGTCGTCGGGTTGGCCTGTTCACGAAATATTCAATCCTTAATTCCGAAAACGAGTCCGACCGACTGTTTTCCTATTCCATACCTAGCCACTTTTCCGGAATTCCGCAAATATACAAACCGGCCGCTGAACTGTCCCATCATGCTCTCTTTCGTTTTACACGTTTTGCAGTCAAAAATTCCAAGACATAAAATTTGGCCGTCGGACACTCACCTCTCCTGAGTATTCCCCGTAACCCTATTTTGAATATTTTGAATCCCGTCCGACCGCTTTTCATACCTTGCCATTCCTTGCTTTCTCTTCCCCGTCTTCGTCACCTTTGCACTTGTCTATAATAAAAAAATGTTTATATATATATGTCTTGTTTCTAAATATGCAATTAGTAAGCTTTAATGCTAACAACTCATCGTGCAGGAACTGTATAGATTGTCATTGATGAGAAAAAGGCTCAAGGAGATCTCCCATTAATACACATTAAACCAAGATTTGTGGAGGGTTATATTATCCTGTCCGAGTGTTGATTTCAAAATCATGGAATGTTGTTCGCACATCATCGGGTTGGCACGTTCACGAAACCTCCAATCCTTAATTGTTCTCCGCTGTACCTGCCACCTTCGCACTTCTAAGTATGCAATAAGTAAGCTTTACTGCTAACGACTCATCATGCAACACCCATAGAGATTGGCATTAATGAGCGAAAGGCTCGAGGAGCTTTACCATTCATAAGCATTGAACCAACATTTGCGGAGGGTTATATTATCCCCTCCAACTGTTCATTTCGACCATCGTCTGGAGAAAACGAACATTCTCATAAACTTATGGCACCAACTCGACAACAGTTTTGTGGAGATACAGTGAACATCTTCGAGCGCGAGGACCAAAACTTCCAGTGGTCCAGGGCATATTCTTATTACTCATCCCCTACAGCCCATAACGAAATAATTTGGACCTCTGGGATTGCTCGTGCAGGTTGTGTCCCTGAAGTTTTTGACTGTAAGGATCTGGTCTCTTGGTTCACTGATAAATATATTTCAGGCCAAAGAATTATTCCACTGCGGGACCACTCTTTTGATTCTTTGTCACCTCAGGTCTTCTGCCAAATGTTAAGATTTCCTGAGCCAACATTGACGTTCAAAGGAGAAGATTCCAAGAATTTCCTAAGAAAGCATAATAACAGGTTGGACCTCTTGCCCGAGTTCCTGGAAGACCCGATGGGAGTTCCTGAAGATATCACAAGCTTGCAGGTTAGTTCATTTAGAAATCCATTCCGAGAGATTGCCTGGTTGTTTACAAGAATAACGAGACAGGAATCCACAACAACTATTTCCAGCATGGTTCTTTATATTTTTTATTTCATAGTCAAGGAACAAGCCATTTTTTATTGGGGGAAGCTAATTTCCCATGAAATTTGTTCCCAATTGTCAATGTTAAAAAAGGAGAAGAAATTTTGTATGTCATCCTACTTGGTTTTTGCAATAGCGCATTGCTGCCAGTTTCCAAAGCTGTCTCTGGCCAAGAAGGTAAACTGGGAATTCGACCCAGTAACGTTCTAGTACCGGGCCTTTTGGAAGCACAAGGCCTCCCACTGTTTTTATGAGGTTTTTAATGACTTTGTGTATGTTTTCAAAGTTTTATTGTTAGGAGAAGATGCTCCCCGCATACCTAACCAAGTAACTAGGTTTTTGGACAGGAAGGGAGCACTTAAACATATGGATAATTACACTGTGATAAGGATTTTTGGTTCCAAGGAAAAACCTACTCTCCTTCCATGTTACATTACATACATAACGTTTGTTACAGAAATAGCAAGGCAATACAACTACCGATTGCATCTATTCCATGAGAAGAGAAAAAACAGAGCATTCCTCTGCCTTGGAAAGTCAGGGACTTCGTGTTGAGGAACGTCAACAAAATTGACAAATTCATGGCCCATTTCAGCAACTTGAACCTAAGATATGCTGAAAGCCTAAGAGGGTTCGACCCTAAAAAAAATTTCTTAGAACATTTACTAACAGTTGGCCTCGACAATTCTTTTTTCAAAAAACACCTGAGCGAAAATAGAGACACTGGCGACAATGCTTCTGCTTCTGATGCCGACGACCTAGACACACTGCAAAGCACCACTGAATTGTACAAGCAACAGGGAAAAGGCCCTGGTGAGAAGAGTGTTCAATTGACAGATAACACTCCCAAAAGTACGACATCCCGGAGCATTGTTCCAATGGCCCACCACAGAAAGAAAGAAACTCAGAATTCTTCAAATGGAGGAGGAGATAACGACCCTCCTCACCCTAAAATTGATAGTTCTCACAAGCTTCCCATGGACAAGAAGAGAAAAAAAATTGTAGGACAGGCAGAAGAGCCTGAAATTGAGAGTGAGAACATGGAACTTGAGCCTGATCTGGATAGCGTATTTCGCAACCTTGATCAGCCCGGAGACACGATCCGGCATAGTCGTCCAATGGACATAACTGATACCAAATTTTTTTACGAAGATGAATCCTTCATGTTCCAGAGCCCTATTTTTGACAGCGAGTCTAAAAAATTAATTATTGAAAAGAGAGATGTAAAAAATAAGAAAGGAAAATCTCGTTCAGAAGTTAACCTTGCGAACATGCAGTCGCCCCAAATCTGTTGACTTCACATAGCAACCAGAGATGCTCTTGATGATTCCATTGGAGGCACTGAGGCCGAGAATGCCAGACTGAAGCATCGGATCAAGGAATTGGAGGAAGCTTTGATTCCTATGCCATTGTTTTCCAGTCCTTTAGCAATAGCCATGCCTGTCACCCCTACAACCAATTTAAAAGGATCCTCCAGCCTCCTCGCATTGTGTAGAGGATATGTGGAGAACAATATCAAGAAAATAATGGAATTGATTGCTGAGGCATGAGAAACATCACAAACCATGGCTTCCCTTGGAACGAGGGCACATAATTTGCTCGAACATTTGTAGGCGGATTTAAAAAATGAAGAACGTTTCTATTTAGACACGGTCCTTCATTTTGGCACCATTGTCAACAACATGACAGAAACGAGAAGAAGACAACAAGATCTCCCATCCAAAAACCGGATCACTCAATTAAATGCATGCTGGAAAGAAAAAGTGAAGAACCTACATCTCATTGTCCAGTCATGTGAACAAGCCATATCAAAGAAAGAAAAATTATTCACAAAGCTGACCAAAATAGAATTAGCCAGAAGGACCAACGACTTCCAAGACCCCAACTTAATCGTCAACTCCTTGCCCTTAACTAAGCAAGAATTCGATAAACAGGTTGATATTTTTAAGGCGTTGTCTTTGGAAAAGTTTTATAGCATCCTTGAATATGGTGAAGATGATGTCGACAACTGGCTAGTCGACTATTTGGTACATAATAAAGAAATTGATTAGGCTCTGCATAATCTTTCTATCGATCTAAAGGAATTAGAAAATGAACTTTTCAACATAAAAATCCAGAATGAGATCAACGTCGCCCCCTTGAGAAGCTACATTGAAGAATGGCTCGAAAGAGAATTGAAGCAGGTCATCAACGAAAGGCAATAGGAAGTTGCCACGATTCTAGTAGCCATCAACGACAACAATAAAAAGGCATCAACAAACAAATAGCAAAAGCGGTGATATGTATCGTCACTGTAAATCTATACTGATCACATCCTGCTTTGTTTATCAATCCAGATATTCCACTTTTTTAAATAGAAATTTCTAGCCAAACACTGATACCTTTCAATTTATTCTTTTCAGGTTTTACACTCTACCGTCGCCCACTTCTTCTTTCGACAATCCTATTTCTTGTACATATTTCTCTTATGGTCTGTGGGAGTCCCAATCCCAATCTATATGACAAACACCTTTAAATTTCCAGGAATATGTAACAAACAATATTATTTTTTGATATATTTCAAATAAAACTGTTTTTTATCTCCTTTTATATATATGTCCTGATAAATTTTTATCTTCCACTGTGTTGAATGTCAAGAAATTGTGTTTATTTAATTTGAATATAACTTTTTGCAAAATAAATTATATAGTTTCAAAAAATAAATGGGATTCTAGGGGTCACGTGTCATTTACTGCATGGATACCACCTGTGCTTCATGCTCCTTGCCACATCTTCGCTCGGAATTTTCGATTTCACAAGTGTGGGGAGCGTCAACTCCCTGCCAACACGTCTTAGGGCGCGTTAGGGCAAAGAATAACACCCCCTGCAACGAACTCAGAGCTTCCCATTACGATGATCAAATTCTCTATTCGTTGGTTTTGCAGGCCCTTGCCTTCCTTCTTTCTTAGCGCATGCTAGCTTTGGTACCATTTTTTAGGCAGCGGAAGTATAAACCAAACAAGATTTAAAAGTAAAGAAAATAAGACACAACAATCACATTTATTGAATACAGTGATTTACTTCGAAACTCTTTTAAGGGAAAAAATCATGGGGCAATGATAATCAATATTCTTATTATTCAAGAGAAAATTACAACAGTCAACACAGGCTTACAACCATCCTCTCACTCTCTTCTCACACACTGCTCTACACTACATTGCTACACCCACACCTCTACGAATATGCTACACCTAAAATTAGATGGGAATTTCAACACATACATACACATGACTTAAAAACCATATCAGTATCAATAACTGAAACTAAGACCTCAAGATAAAAAATAAATAAATAAATAAACATCAAGATTGATTCTGGTTGACTTGATCTTGTAATAGATATCCAACTAGACATGTCAGAGCGTAGGTCTTTGGTGATGTGACACCTCATTTGGCAACAGAGCATAAGGAAGTATTTTGGATCTTGATATTCATCGTTTGGTATAAGAGGGCATTGGTAAAGATGAATAAGTCAATATGGGAGATGATAAATACTAAGTCTTCTAAGAGAAATGATAGCACTGCTCCAGAGGAGACCCTGCAAAAAGGAAGTAGCAGGTTCCCACTAAATAAGTGATAACTTCCTTTAAGATTGAGATTTCTCTCTGAAAACCTGTCCCTACACAACCCTGTGAAAAGCAGTTAATGTCCTAAGAGCAGATACTCAGATTGGAAATGCCAAAATGTTATGGGAGAGCTCAATAATGTCAAGGTCCGAGAGTCTAGTAACTTGGTATGTTAACTCCTTTTCAGATATACTAAAAAAAAATGAGAAAGTGAAGATGGAAAAAATAACAGAGATACAAGAAGAGGACAGGAAAGGTAATTCTCTGCTAAAAAAACCTGAGAAAGTGGAGATGGAAAAAATAACACAGAACAAAGAAAGAGAACAGGGAAGATAATTCTTGTCTCAAAGATCTAAGAAAGTGAAGATGGGAAAAATTAACAAAGACAAAAGAAGAGAACAGGGAAGGGAATTCTTTATCACTTATCAGAGTATGTACAAAGGAGCTAGTACTAAAGATCAAAGATCAACAAGGGCAATTAAAAATAGATCAGTAATTGATAAGTTAACAGTTACCACATCAAAACCAGCGCCATCTCTCAGAAAGGGTTCTAAATGAATAATACCAAAAGATGCCAGTTGCACAGACCCATTTAAACTTGCATTTGCTAAGAAATTCGAGTTTGTGAAGCTGAAAATGTATATTTAGATTTCAGAAATTGACACAAAAATTGATACAAATTGCAGAGATATCTAAATTGGAAGTCAAAAATATGCAACCTAGAGCTTGAATATCAAAATATCAAACCCAGGATTAGATAGATTTGAACTAGCATATGGAGTTTCTTACTACAAATCTGACAGAAATTTCAGGGCATAAGCATAGTTCTAATTCCATCATGATTGAAGTTACATTGTAAAACAATGCTCATAAGGCTTTTTTACCTATTCTATTCTAAAGTAACCCAGAGCACCCAAAATTTGATGACACTGTATGAACAAATTCCTACAATCAAATGAAAATTTGCTACAAAGTTATACAGCTCTCTAACGTATAAATATAAATAATTAGAAAAATTAGGGCATTAAGAAAAAGCATCCAAATGATAGAGTAAGTCCTAATTACTGTCATATCACATCTTTCTCATAGAAGGCAAAACAAAGAAACAAATCATCAAACTTAAATTGAATTGAAAGGAAGCTAAGAATGTGGGACTACCTACCTAAGGCATGGGAGGCAAAAATGACGGCCGCCTTGGCGTGAGGAGAGCCAGTAACGTAGGCAGTGAGATGCTGGAATGTCTCCAACCCTCCAACGCATACATATACACCACCTGCCGGAGGAGGAGCCGGCTCGCAGCACTCCTGATTTAGACCTGCCATCTCTCTAGACTGCTATAACTTCAACTCATTCACTCGGCAACTGTCTATTCATTTAGCAAGTTGAAAATGCCAACTTAAGATAACTATTCAGTATAGCTGCACAAGAATACTGCTTTTTTTTTTTTTTTTGAGGAATTTATATACACAATTTTTATTTTTATTTTTATTTTGTATAAGAGGTTATAAGTTCAAATTCAGATGAAAGTAGGTCATATATTTTTATATAAATTTTAATAACAAATTTTGGCTAATAATAATACTTTATCTCACAAATAAAAGATCTCATATACTATTAATTTGATAGACAATGATTTTAAAATTAGATTATTATTATTAATAATTCAATTTAATTTTAATTTTAATTTATTAAGAAAAAATCCCTAATCAAAAAAAATCTCATACACTACCAATTTGATAGATTAAAAATAACTTTAAAAATTAAAATGCCAACGTAAATCGAAGATCCACAACAGCTGTAGAAGAACACTGCTATCTCAAGGGATATACGTGTGTGCATAACGTTCAACTTTATCTTATTTTATTTTTTATAATATGCAACTGCCCAGAGGTTGACCAAGAACAAGATTTCTTATAATGCCATTTGTAAGAAGAGATTACGATGGGCGGTGGTTATCATGTATGTGTCAGTTACAACAGAGAATAAAAAAACAAAATAAAATTTAATTATGATAATGATGATTCTTGATAAATGAATTTATTCTTTGGAATCTTAAGGTAAAGATAAATAATAAATTGTTTTGTTTTAGAAAGAGTGTAGAAAGATTGGAGAGAGATTTTTTAAATCTTCATAACTTCAATGAATTAATAAGATAAGAAGCTTAAGACATTTTAAGATAAAGTGTTTTCTAATCTTTTATCTTTTTAATATGAGAAATGTGATATTATTTTATTTTATTAAGTTTTAGGAATTGTCGAGTATCATAATTCAACTATAAATAATAGTTGAGGTAGGATTAATTTCCTTTCTTGTTTTTGTTTTGAAATTACTTAATTCTCATAGATCTATGTCTATTAGGGTTTGAACCTAAGTTGCATGAAACATGGAAATATTTAGAAGTTTTCGAAATGGGAATGCTTAGAAATATGGCTCCTCCCAAAATGGGTATGTTATGGAAACACTACACCAACACATACATAACACATTTTTTTGCAAGAATTTTTTTTTATACACATAAATGATATTTTAGAAATAAAACCATGTCTATATTAACTTCCATAAATGATTACATGATGCAAAATCCAAAATTAACCTTTATAGATGAGGCTATACATTCAAAACAATCCTTTATACATGAGGCTATATGTGTTGAAAACGAAATAAAACATGAGCTAAAGACAAGTAAAATTACATATATTAATAGAACTCATCCTCATCCCCATCAACAAAAATAGAACAAGATGCTTGTTTAATAGAAATAGAGTGTGTATTGGAAGAAGAGGTAGCTCCACTTCCAGTTGCATCACCTCCAATATCAAAAGTAGAAAGAGATACTTCCAATTCTAGGCATTCTGCATCCACATCACAGTCTTTATGAGGCCCAATTATATATTTTTCAATCCTACAAGACACATGGCATAGGTTTGAATGAACATATACAAGATCCTTGGCCTTGTATGATCCCAACTTGTTGCACTTGATGGAATGAATGAAACCATATGTGCTACAATTCCTTTTGTTGATGAAGAGATTGCCACTTGTGATAGAATATGAGTGGCAAGGTTACAAGATTTTCCCCATGACAAATCCACCATTTAAATATGTTCATGCTCATCCAAAAATGATATGTCTGCAAAATCCTCTAATTCAACAAAAAACCAAACAAATTCCTCTCTCACTTCAGTTTGTAAAAGAAGTTGGAAACAACCTATGAAATGATTTATTCACTCCATTGGCCACCTCATTGTCCTTATGTGGGGCCTTCCTCTTCCCATTGCTTTGAGAAATTAAATATTCATCCTAAAATCTTAGATTTATAGAATGTGACAAAGTGTGAAGTGGAGTCCTAAATCCATTCCAACTCATAAAAATGATGGATCTCACATGCTCTACAAAATCAACATAAAAAAAGAGAAGTGGGAGCCTCATGTGCAATAATTTCCATAGTTTTCTCAACCATGGTGTCCATGCCATCATAAATCTCTCCCAAGAAAATTTGGTCTATGTTTACATCTCAGAGAAGCTCAAATGCAGGTAATGTGAACTTGAGAAAGAGATCTATATTTCTCCATCGATCCTCATCAATCAACACCCTCCACACCATACTTCCCCTCTATGAATCTTCTCGTCTCCACTCAGCCCAAGTCACACCCACCACCATACTCATTAATGTAGGTTTGACCTCAACAAGGCGACACAACATGATGAAGCTTGAGGAATATCTTGTCTCAATAGCTTTGAACAACTTCAATTTGGATTATTCTCAATATATTTCTTAAGACTGATGGTGGTTGGTGATGAATTTTATGATCTCCCTAGCCTAATCCATGCAGTTTTATCCTGAATATATTATAAAATCATATTTAAATTATGGACATTGCAAGGATACCAAAATGTATTTTTGTATCTACTCTCAACAATCAATCATGTAGCTTTGCAAACACGTGCATTATCTGTGATAACTTTCACACATTTTATGGCCCTATTTGTTCAACAACAACAATTAAAATTTTAGTGATGAAATTATTATCTTTTACCTCACTTGAACAATCATTTTATCTTAAGAACATTTCTCCTTTTGGTGATGATATAATGGCATACACCTTGTATCAGTCCATCCATATAAGATAAAAGAAATACCCATACTAATCCATGAGCTATGAATTAGTTTTAAAACATCCTCAAGAAGTTGTCTCTCTTTCATGAGAAAAATTGTTATGATTTTCTCATAGATTTCCCCCTTGAAACCTTGAAGGTATATGCTAATTTCCCTCATCAAAATCCTACCAATAGGGGGATTGAACCACATTAAAAGGGATACCACAAGAAAAGATGGACATTGCTACTCTTGACTCAACTTCTTCGCTCCCTTGATTGATGAGCATTTTCAACAATCTACTATCTTTAGTTGTAGTTGTAGGTTTGGATATTTATTCTTCTAGATGTACCACCCTCCTATTCACAGCTTCATGGACAATCCTTGGTTCATCACCAGAACCCAAGTGAGGATGTCTAGTTCTACCCATACCAATTTTTCTTCTTTGATCCTTCAAATTTTGAGCATCATTATACTCTTTCTCAAATGCATCCTTCACCTTTAGATTTCTGGTATGTGCACAAACATAAACACCCTTTACCCCTTCATGGAAAATGTAATTCTTGACTCTTGTGAAAGATCCTTTGTAGGTCTTGTCACTTTTACATAAATTGCATTTCCATTCACATGAATGCCCACCACCCATTTGCTTGAGCTTGGTAACATACTTCCAAAGAGGATAGTATTGTAGCTACTTATTTTCTTGAGGAGCTTTTGGGGCTTTGGAAATCGCACTGAGAGCCATTGGATGATGCAAGGGTGAGTATAGAATGAGTATGCTCATAAGTCTATTGTCCACATGTGTTCTTTGAGAGTAGAGTTGTTGCTCCCATTACTCCAGGCATAGAGTAAGGTATTTGAACTGCTATGGGAGAGATCAACATTTGCTTTGAGAGGAGAGTTGGGGATATGGTGGATGAAATTATTTTGTTATGAAAGAAATGGGATCTTGGGGTTTTAGAGGTGAAAATTTTCATTTTTCAAATAAATGTAAAAATAGGTTAATTAGGTATCTGAAGTGATTAGATAGGTTTATCAATGGTTATTTAAGCGTTTTTTTTTTTTTTTTTTACCAGAAGGGTTCCACACCCTTCTTGGGTGTTTGGATGGGCCCACACAAGAATATGTTGAAATGGATCTATTTTGTGCTAAAACAACTAAAAAATGGCACCATCCATACCATACATTGTTTCCAAATTGGAAAGCTCCATATGGTATGTCCAATGACATTTCCAAGCTATTTTGTACCCATTTTATTGTTTCCATCCATTTCAAGGACTAGTGCACGAATTGGGAGGGGGGAGTTTCTTGCAACATAGGCTTGAACTTGAGTCCCCATATCAACTAGTAAACCACAATATATTGAACAATAGTTGATAATCACAATCACAAACAAAGGAAAATATGATGGAGTGCTTACACACTCTAACTATAACTTTATCTCCCTGCAATCACTAGTTTAATTAATACTTATGTAGGGGTATAATGTGTGGCTATGTCTAAAGTGATGTAATATGCAAATTGTATTTCTATGTTTTTTATATAATAAAATGTGATGTAAACTAAAGGGGACACATGGAAAAAGAAATTAGGGGTTAGCATTAATCCACAGAGAGAGGGAGTGTCTAAAGTATAATAGCAAGAGAGGAGGTTTAAGAGGAATTACTATGAATAATCAACTTATTTTCCTTAAAAAATTCATTGCATAGTAATCAATTCATATTTCTTATTGAAGTGTTCCCAAAGTAATCATTTAAGATACATATAGAGGTTAGGTGTAATTGAGTAATCATAATAGTTATTAAAATTATGGGGGTTAAGTCCATCCTATGGGAAGGTGTGAGTCTGAAAGGCAATCCATAATGAGTGGTATGGGTGGAAGAATAATTTACATGGAGTTTTGTGCATGAGGGAAGAGTAGAGAACAAAAATAGAGCTTGGAATGGTGCGTCCATGGGACAAATTTTAGAGCAGATGGAACATATTGGAGGCGTGTTTGGAGTTGAGTGAAGAGTCGGGGTTAGCAGAAAGCCTGAAGAGTGCACTTATGTGTGATTTTCACTAAAACATCAAGTGTTTGTTGTGTTTTCTAGTAGTTTTCCTGGAAGTAAGTTCAGAGTGGTTTAGTGAGATATTCTTGGTTACATTGCCCGGACCACGGTGATAAATGAATGGGACTCCTAAGGAACTGACATCGAAGAGGGTACATTCCTTGGGTTAGAGGTCAATAGGAGAGATAGTGGAAAATGGGTGATAGTTGTAGGAAGATATCAGCGGGTTGTGAGTTTTATGAGTTGTGGTGGATTGTGAGACCACCCTCTTTGTGGATTACTAGCCTCGGCTTTAGGGTGGGTGGATGTTGATATTTGGAACAATTATAGTTATAAGTTTGGGTAGATAATAGTCCCAAATATTTGGATCTGAACAAAAGATTTAAAATATAAGTGTTTAATCTTGTTGTTGTGTTATTTATGAGTTTAATTTTTGTGTATGAACACTCTTCATTTGGAAATAATTTATATGTTGCTATGATGAATTATTAGACTACATTCATAGTTGCATTTAATGTTGTAGATGCATCAAGTGAATGCTTTAGACAATAACTAAATCGGTTATTTAGTAGTTGAAAATACGGAAATCAAATTATAAGAATGTAAAATAATTAAATTAGTTAACACAAATTTTGTATTTATGAGTATTCCACACCCATAATGTCCTGTTTGGGCTTGGGGATGTTACATTATGGTATCAGTCTTAGTTGAACATTGGCTTGAATTGGGTTTGGAACCCGAGTGAATTGGTGAAATTAGATTTGTTACAAATTTTTGTAAAGTGACATATTTGGAAAAGAATAGGAATTTGGAGAGAATCCCAAATTCATCGCAAGAATATGAGTTTGAAGACTGAAATGCGGGCGGGATTTAAGAAGGTTAATAGGTAGGTAGAGTTGTAGATGTTCAGCTCTAAAATGGTGAAATTCAAGGTTTTGTGGCTTCCTATGGGTTATGGGAGTTGGTAAATCGATGACCCGAGGATCTCTTTTGATATGGGTGATAAAGATTAGATGTGATAAGTTGAAATCCATGGGTATTGACCCGTTTTGAGGTTGAATATGATAGGCGACTAAGTGATTATTTCAACAGTTTAGGACTAAGACCGTGACAGTATTCATTTCAACTATTTTGAAGGGTAGATGCAATCAACGACCATGATTCATTTCTAACGTTTTTGAAATGGATTATATGGATAGCTTAATTGGAATTAGGGTTTTGGTGGAAAGGTAGGCAGTGTGGAAAATTTCCAAGAAATGGAAATGCGGCAATGATAGTGAATCGACCAAAAGGTGAAGTTTGGATTTAGACAAAAGGACATCTCTAACAAATCGATGATCGGCGATAAACATAAACCCGAATCAGCAATCACTTTCAATTACGACAAAATCTGATGATGTAGCAATGGAGTGATCGTCCAGATATCAACCGATTTGATGTTGAGGATCAAGCAAAGAAGTGGTGATAGCCTTACAGCTGATGGTTGGGTGTGATTGAATTCAATGAGGTGTTGGTCATCCCAAGAGGTAGTGATACGATAGTGAAAAGAGTAGTAACGTAATAAAGCCTGCCATCAACATCCACTGATATCATGCCACATCAACAATTACCACATCAATAGTTTGAACAAACATTTTAGATTCAGTTCTGAGCATTCCAGTTGATTTCAAGAAATCATAAGGTATGGAGGATCTGCCGCAGATGAGAAGAAGAAAGACAAGGAAGAAGAGTGAATGCAACAAAGGAACATCTGAGGCGAAGTGTACCTTAAAGGAACATACACAGAGACACAATTTGCATAAAACTCTTATCACTATCGAGGAAGGAGAATAAAGTAGAGAATAAATAAGAGAATAAATCAAGAGAAGAAAGTGAGTGAAAGGGAAGTATAGCAGTTCAACATGCAAAAGCAGAGAGACATACAAAAGCATGGAGAAAAACATTTGGGAATGAAAAAGAAGCATGCAAACACCAAAGAAGGAAAAGCGCACCTGGACAACGAGTCAACATGAGTTGTTATGGGGTAGATTGATTTGTAATTGGGTTTTTGGGATATGAAAAGTAGGGATTTGAGCCCTAGAAATTATGTATAAATATGTAATGGGTTTGGGAAGAATAGGGTTTTTCTCTCCTATGGGTTCAATCGGGTTGAATTTCTCCATTCTATGTTGAGACACTGTAAAGACAATTGATAGAGAATAGAAGTTGAGGAGAGCCTATGTTTTAGTGAAGAAAGAAATTTGTAGAGGATTGCATTGTAAAGAGGCTAGGTAGAGAATGGAGAGATATCTTGATATATCTGTGTAAAGTGGGATTACTTCGACCTTAGGCAACGTTACAAGAAGAACAATAAATAAGTCCAGTCGTTGTGTAAGTGGCCAAAGTTGGGTGAACGGCCACGTTAACTACTATGTTTTATTGTCATTGATGTGATTACTCATGAATATTCTCCTTATGCATGGTTATATTAGACCTGTTTCTTATAATTATATTATGCAATAGTATGAAGATTTCAGTAAATAGTTTATGTTACAACATAATGATAAATATATGTTGAATTCACTAAGTAAACAAGGAAGGACAAACATAGAATAATGCGCATAGAACAACTAAGTAAGAATGGTTAGGATGATCACCTCCCATTCCCTCACTACTATGGCTTGGTTCCAACAACCTTAATAGATGTCTCAGGTGAGACTTCTACTTACATGTAAATTGATGCCGAAAGGTTGAGTGTTTGAAGGGTTTTGATGTTTAAGATAACTTGGATGCAGGGTCTTAAAACCGTGTGCCAATAAATGGTTATGTTGTGAAGACTGAGATTTGTGATTGGGGTGTGTTTTGGGCCAGGCTAAGAAAGATATCTCATAATGGCTAGAAGGGAGGGAATGAGAATTTTCTTGAAAATAAAATAGAAACCCTCAAGATGAGGTAGGTAGTGGATGCAAGGGTATATGTACATAGAGGTTGCATGAAGGATTTTGTTTTGGGGGAATTCGATTACATTTCTTAGGGTGGTTTAGAAGATTAGTGGAGAATACTAGAGATGAACGTGGTGCGGCTGGACTCTGATTTGGTAGATGTGAACTCTGTAAAAGGTAAGAACACTTCTCTGTGCAATTGGTTATGGTACGGATAGTATATTGGGGGTTATATTACAGAATTTGGGATAGATTGTACCTAGTCTTTTAGTGTTGTAGAGAGGGACTTTTTCAAAGGTTCGCACGGACGATTCATGAAATTGTTAGGTACGTGGATAAAAATGTTGCTATGACAAAGTGCAGTAGTAAGAAACTGAGTATGATTGGTAGGGGTATCACATACATAGGGAACCTGAGGGATGATAAGAGGATTATGCAGAAGGTAGGAAAGAGTGAAAGAAAAAATGAAGAAGGACAAGAGGGACCGGGGATGCAGAGAACTGAAGAGGTTGAATCAAAAGAAGAAGATAAGTTTAGTGTGTGTAGTGAAGAGTATAAGAAAAAAGAAGCTAGGGCCTAGAAAGGAGAAACTTGACCCGGTGATCTGAAGTGGAAGGCAATGCACAATAGTTCAAGTCCATATAGAATACCACATAAAAAAGGAGAGGAAGGAGTTTTGGTATAGTCCCATATAATAGAAAGAGTCATTAATTCTAAGACTGAATGCTAGTAGTCCATGGCCTGTACCCTGCAATAAGAAGTAACAGTTGAAGACTTATCAAATCACTTATAGTGGTTAAAGAATGGAATAATAATAGTGAGCAATTGACATGTGAGTGGGAAGTTATCAACTTATATCCAAAGGGGATTACTACATAGAACAACATGGAGGGGATAAAAAACACCTTGAGACTTCATGAGTTCCCGGGAGTTGGGTCGGAGGATCTTAAACAAAAATTATTTATTTTATTATAAATATTTGGGTCAAGAATGTCAATAGGCTGACTCATGTGCAGGTTGAAACAACACAGAGGAGTCACTTTTAAAGTCTAATTTTATGATCATGGAAATTACTACACACACCTACAGACCCTTCTAAAGAATCTAGCGAAATTAGACATACATTGTTAAGAAAGTTAAGAAACAAAGAAACAGTTAGTTACATTTCCGGGGTTAGAGGTGGTGGGGCCGGTTTGGTAGTTTGATCAAAGATTCAAAGATGTGATGGACAGGATAACATTTCAAATCCTCAATCAACAACATGGGGAATGGTTTATTACAATATTCTTACCACACATCCATGGTCCACTAATACAACAAAAATTTTAGTCACAACACAGAGCTTTGGAGATACATAGTAGAACTGGAAGTATCCCTTGTATTGGAGGATAGCATAGAAATTGCAACATAGTTAGCTGCAATTAATTGGAAGAACTCACAAAGGGAGCTGAGAAAGTTTGAAACACCAAGTGTGGGGTGAAGGTACCACAGGGACAAATTCCCGACATTTTGATTGTAGTGACTGGAGCATAATCCATTGTTACTAGGGGGGATATTGTGTGATATGTAATAAATGGGGTCATCATCCAAACGGGTGTCCATTCTTGTAGAAATATCAAAGTCACTGTGAAGCTATTTTGTAACTACTACAAGTCATTGGGACGTAGAATGAGGATTGTAAGTTCAATTTAATGAGGGCTTACTTCAAATGTACATGATTCAGGAGGAGAATATTTGTGACAGAAAGAGGTGGTCCATGGTATAATAATCATAGAGGATTTAATATAGGAAACAAAGGAAATTTTGGAAGGTGAGGTTGAGGGTACATGTAGGGAGGGTAGAATGATAATACTACGTGGTAATCAACTAGGACCTTAGCTTGCTGATTTTCTCAAACCAGCACAACTTGCACATACTGTGAGGAATTGGACCATGCAGAAAGGCCTCCTCCTACATTGTGAAATGTTGAGAGAAATGGAGACCAAAATCCAAATGAGTGTCGGAAATATCTAGGTGAAAAATGCGTGAAGGTTTCGAATATTAACAATTGTTACATGAATTTGAACAAGGGTTGATGTGATGAATGGAGGGAAAACAATTTTGGGCAATGGGTAAATAAATCAGCGGGACCCTAGGCAACATTCAGCCTCAGCAAGGAAAAGAGGTATCGAGGAGGAGAATAAGAGATACTGGGACCATGTTGGGTGGCATCGACGTCATGTCTGCTCTGTGTATGTGATCACTCCTGTGGAAATACTTGGGAGGATAGATACTCTAAGAGGTTCTTAAAGTTGTGAAGGTTAATGAAAGATGAAGCTGTGTTGAATGCATTATATGAAATGATTGATTATTGAGTGCAAGGAGAATCCCTATGCAGGGGTGAGTGATAAGGTATTGCAGAAAAGGATGAAGATTTAGTTAGAGATTGCAAAGATGGGATACGTGTGAATAATGTGTTGTCTTAGACTTGGGGTGCGTGTTGGTTTTTGCCAAAGTGGACACGGGAGATGATAGAGCCAGAGTTGAATTTGGTATCCTATTTACTTCAAGTTATAAACCAACATAATATAGTACACCATTTAGTCAGTGTAGGATTACAGGTATATATAGAATTGAGTGTAGCATAATTGAAGTTATTGAGTTTGTGGATGATAGTCAACCATATTAGGTAAATGAAAAGAAAACAAAGGAAAAAATCCATAGAAGCTTAAAAAATGAAATATATGCATCCCTTAAAAGCCAAGAAAGACATAAATGATTTGAAGAATTAGATTTAAAATTGAATTTTAAGGGTGTGTTAAGGACTTAACACCTGGATAAGTTTATCACCCCATGTTACAACGGTTTTCACTATAATAGTGGTTGATATTCCAACCACATATGGTGTGATCCTTGAACACCTGGATAAGTTTATCACCCCATGTTACAACGGTTTTCACTATAATAGTGGTTGATATTCCAACCACATATGGTGTGATCCTTGGTTGTTATTGGTGTTCTATGATTGGAGGATATATCATGAATGATGGAAGTTTCTTGATGTTTCCAAACAAGGATGGGAATCTCACTAAAGTTCCACGAGAAGAAATAAATCCTATAACATTCGCAAAGAAGGGAGATAAAATTATGTAAAATTATATTGATGTTGGGATTGAAAACTATGTTATTTTCAACATGGAACAAATCAACTCTATTAAACCAACAACAAATAGTACTTTTCAAGGATTTCGGAAAATGTTATTTGATGGAGCTTGTTGTAAATCTGGAATTGAAGTTAGTATTGTTTTGAAAAGTCCACAATATTGTGTTTATCCACATGCAATCGGACTTGAGTTTCCATGCACCAATAATGAGGTTGAATATGAGTCTTTGTTTCAAGTATTATCCTTGGCACTTCAAATTCAAATCAATGATTTAGTAGTAATTGGAGATTCAAAGTTGGTCATAAATCATATGAGGAAGAGATATAAGATCAAAAAGGGAAAATTGAAGCTATATGCAAGAGTAGTCTAAAATATCATTGAGTCATTCAATTTTTTCAATGTAATTTTTGTCCTTGAATACAAAAATAATAAAGCAGACTCATTAGCAGTTGCAGTCTCTCTTTTTAATCCAAGTGATTCTAAAACTGCTAATACCTTTCATGTCACAACTTTTTTCCATCCATCAATACCAGACAATGAATACTATTGAAAGGTTTTTGAAAATGATGAAAAATTTGTAAATTACCTCTCATATATGTACAAATGACATTATCAAATGTCCCAGTCAATGATGAAATACAATTCTACATTAAAGATGAAGAAACTCACCAAAGGGTGACTCAGGGGAAATGTTTTTCATCTCTCCCAAACAAATTATGTTAGTATTGAATCACTCTTCACAAGGAATGATCAAACAAAGAAAAATAAAACAATTGGTGATTATTCCCTTCAAAAGGTTCAAGAAAACCATAAAATTAATATTTCTATTTCTAAATCTCCAAAGTACATAATCTAGGTACTAGTTGTACTACTAAAGAAATTGAGCAGTACACTCTTCTCTTTAAATAATTTTAGGATGTTTTTTCATGTACCTACGATGATTTGAAGGAATATGACAAGTCCATCTTTCAACATACCATACCACTCAAATAAGGTTTCAAACCTCTGAGGAAAAAAATGAGAGTGATTAATCCAAAGTTGAAACCCTTGTAAAACTGGAACTTGAAAAGTTGAAAAAAGATGATATAATTTTCTCAATTAGACATTCATAATGGATATCAAACATGGTGGTTGTTATAAAGAAGAATGATGAAAATTAGCTTTGTATAGATTTTTTTGATCTTAATCGAGTAAGTGATAAGTATAACTATCCACTCCCAACATGGAAATGTTGTCACAACAAGTTATGGGTTTTGCATTAATGTCCATGTTGGATGGATTCTTAGGATACAACGAGGTCCTTGTTGCTGAAGAAGATAAACACAAAACTGATTTTGTTACACCATGGGGAAAATGCACTTACATCTTCATTCCTTTTGGATTGAAAAATGTTTGTGCTACATTTCAGAGAGATATGGACCATTATTTTAGTGATTTAATTGGAAAATTCATGGCATACTACCAAGATGATCTAACTGTTTATTCAAAATTGAGAGAATGTCACGTAAAACATCTAAGGACAAATTTTCAACAATGCAGAATGTATGGCATATCTCTCAATCCCAAGAAATTCTTATTTGCAATATCATAGGGGAAGTTGCTTGGTCATATAGTGAGAAAATAAGTCATTTATATTGATCCATAAATGACTTGAATCCTCCTACATCTCATAAAAGGGTACAATCTTTGTTTGGGAAAATAATTTTTGTGCGAAGATTTGTTCCTGATTATGCTACAATTGTGAAACGAATCAATAATTTATTGACAAAATATAAAATATTTGAATGGACACCGGAAATTCATATGGATTTTTCAAACATCAAAAAAGTAATCGTCACTACTGATGTTCTTGTTAGCCCTGACTTTGAAAGAGATTTCATATTGTATTCATTCACTTCATAAGAGAATATTGTTGCTATACTTACTTATAAGAATTTAAAGGGGGAAGAGCTTCCAATTTTTTTCATGAGATAAACTTTCCATGATTATGAATTGAAGTATTCTACCATAGAAAAACACGATTTTTCTTTGTTGAAGGAAATTGCTCATTCTAGAACTTATATTTTATCCGCATAATGCACATATTGTTGCTTATGTACCAAATTCTCCTCTTAAGATGTTTCTCAAACAACAATTCAGAGAAGGGAGATGGGAAAATTGGTTGGCTAAACTTCAAGAGTATGATAATGAAATTAAACCTCTCAAGGTTGTTAAGGGACAAGGATCATGCAAGCTAATTATTGGCATTAAATATGTGAATATTAGTTCTCATACAAATGATTCTATGATACCAGATTTATCCATATCAAGGTTTTAATGGTATGAGGACATTGTATTTTATTTGATATCAGGGAAATTTGTTGTTGGAATGTATTCAAAATAAATAAGATGTCTTAAAATGAAAACTAATCGATATGTGCTAGTCTCTTGAGTTTTTTCCGAAGAAAACTTGATGACATTTTATTAAGATGTTTAGATCCTTCAAAATACCATCAAACATTACAAGAATTTTGTGAAGGATTTTGTGGGAGACACTTTGCACCTAAAGTGGTTGCCCACAACCTTGTTAGAGATTATTATTACTGGCCAACTAGTTTCAAATATGTCGATTCAATGATCATAAAATGTCTTTCTTGTTGGAAATTCTCTACAAAAATGAAAAGATCATATATTCCCTTAAAACCTAATTCAGTTAGAATCCCATTTGAACAATGGGGTTTGGATGTTATTGGCCCTATTAATCCAAAATCTAGTAAAGGAAATTCATATATCCTCACTCCCACTGATTATTTCACAATGTGGTCAGGAGTTGTGGCATTGAAAACTTATGATTCAGAACAACTTATTCAATTTTGTAAGGAAAATATTTTATCTAGGTTTGGTTTCCCCGAAAAATTCATAACACATAATGGTTTTGTCTTCATTTGATCAAAGTTCATGAAGTTTTGTGGAGAATATGGTATATTAATGGGACAATCATCAAACTATTATCCTCAAGGTAATGGTTTTGATGAATAAACCAAGAAGACATTAATTCAAGTCCTTACAAAGATAATTTCAATTAATCAAAGGAGTTGGCACAAAAAAATTATGAATGCACTTTGGGCTAGCCAAATCACTCCAAAGCAAAGCACGGGACATTCATCTTACACTTTGGTATTTGGAAAAGAAGTGAGATTGTCGATACATTTTGAACTTAATGCATTATCCATTTCCACAGAAATTGAAGATAAAAAAGGAATCACCCCTCTCCAAGCAAGTTTTTATTAGTTGATTCAATTGGAGGAACAAAGGACACAATAAATGAAAACCATGAACAAAAGACAACAAACAATTTTTTTTTTTTATCAAAGTGCCACTGCCAAAGAATTCCAAAAAGATTAGTTTGTTTTACTTTGGAACAAAGAAAAGGAATAGTCGCCTCTTTATACTCAATTTGAATATCTCTAGATCGAACCATATAAAGTTGAAAATATTTTTGGTTTCAATTCTTATTGACTGAAATATATGAAGAGAATAGTTTAGATGTTGCCTGTAAATGAGAAATGTCTCAAAACATTATTTGTTTGATTCCATGTCATAACCAATGTACATAGTCCTTATTTTCTTCCCCATATTGTATATTTCTGCTACATACTTCAACCTCATCATTTCTTTTTATTTACTTCAAATATTACTTTATTTCTCCTTTGACTCCATTAAACAATGCACAAGGCTCTTTGGATTATCAACAACCTATGGGGGGTTACTGTCCCACAGTTGGAGCTAAATGTCGATCACGTTTTCTTGACCAGTTTTTTAGTGCCTTGGTCATACTTAATGTTTTTTTTTCATTCCATACTTAGCCATTTTTCACAAATGCAGGTTGCGGGAAGGCATTCCCTTATCCCCGCAAGCCCTCAATCTTACAATCCCACAAGTATACAATTAATTTATTTCCATTCCTTCCTTTCATTGGGTCCCTCATTACCCTTTATTCACACTACATTTTATTTTCTTCCTCTATACATAGTCAATTTCTTGATTGTGGAGTATTGTTGTGGGAGCCACTTCATTTTTTAACATCCCACAACCCGTATTTCCACATTTTTAAAAATGAAACTACATTTACGCAACTTCCAAAAAGAACTTGTATAAACACTTAGTCAATATGTACAAATGTTGATGTGAGAAACCTCCCACCACTTCATTTTTTAACATTTCACAACCCGCATTTTTGTGATCCCCTTTTAGACCTTCACATCACTCATTATGCATTTTTCATACTTAGTCTATTTCCATGAATCCCGATGCATAGGCGTTTCTTTTGAGAATATTTAAAAATCCACTGCTACACTATCCGTCACACATTTGGATAAATATCATTATTTATTTGATGAAATTTTTGTAAAAGCTCTACTATAAATTCAAATCCAAGTGGTAATTAACATTAATAAACTAAGTGACTCAACATATGATATTACAAAAACTATGTGGTGAATTTAGTAATATTTCTATCTTCGGTATAAGATATATTACCTTAACGGGACCGACACCTATTTACCAAATTAATGTAATAAATCATGTCGAGCAAGAAAAAAGATCCATATTGTGGCGACACAGTCAACACCCTTGGACATGAAGACCATGAGTTTCATTTGTTTGAGGCTTATAAGTGGTATTCATGGCTTTCACCCGAGGATAGAAACTTGAACAAAGGTTTTACTTATGGAATATCATAGGCTGTGTGTATGCCCGAGTATTTTGATTTCAAGGAATTAGTTTTATGGTGCACAAACAAGTTCAACATTGAGCAAAGGATCATTTGTATGGAAGAAAAGACACCGATCTCTCTCACACCGACTATTTTCACAAAAATATTGTGACTTCCAAAACCTAACAAGAAGCTCAAAGGTTCTTAATCATATACCTTTTTTAAATCCCATAATGGATGAGTATACCTTTTAAAGATATTTCTCATAGAGTCACTCAATAATTTTGGAGTATCTTCTCATATTGCAGTATGCTCACTCAAATCTCCATACAAATAATTTGTATGGTTATTTGCAATGATTGTTGGGTAGGATTCCATGGTTTTTATAGAATAAATTTATGGATAATCACTGTGTACTGTTTTTTAAATCGTCCAACGTTTCAAGTGACCACTTTCCCATCATCAGGGACAACAAAAAGATCATAAGTAGGAAACAAGTGCCAAGGTTTTTGAATTTATAGATTTGGGTAGGGAGGTGACCGTTGAATAAGAATTAGGTAAATAATTAGATATTAGAGTCAAATTATCTGTTGATATTAAATAAGGAAATGGATGACCAAGTCAGCAGGGGTTTTTAAATTAATTAAAGGTGAAATATTGATTCAAGGTGAAAATAAACTCAGGGAATAAATTAGTCATTAAGAAAGAAAAGTATTAAACAAGGGTGAATTAATGATAATATTAAAATATTAACGACTAATTTATTCCCCCGGTTTATTTTCACCTTGAATCAATATTTCACCTTGAATTAATCTAACAACCCCTACTAGCTTGGTCATCCATTTCCTTATTTGATCTCAACGGATAATTTGACTCTAATATCTAATTCTTTACCTAATTCTTATTCAACGGTCACCTTCCTACCCAAATATATAAATTCTGAACCTTGGCACTCGTTTCCTACTTATGAGCTTTTTGTTGTCCTTGATGATGGGTGGAGTGTCCACTCGAAACGTTGGATGTTTCGAAAACTAGTACACAATGCTTATCCATAAATTTATCCTATATTATGTCTAACTTTGAAAACTCACATTCTCAAAAATTTCCATGGTTGTTGTTCTGAAATATGCTCTTTGTGTTCTACATTACTCTGTTTATGAGAATGTCATTTTTTATTGGGCGCGTGTTATTTGAAATGAAGTATCTTTTCAAATGGAAAATTTTCGCAAACCAAAATAGTTTTATATGATTTCTTATTTGATTTATGCCATAGTCTACTGCCATGTATTTTCAGACTTACCTTGATCGAGAAGTGTAAATTTTTAATAAGGATCCAATACAATTCTGGTATCCATCACTTTGGAGACATAAGGTCCCTTATAATTTTTATCAAGTGAAAAGTTTTTTTTCTATTCACATTCAAAAAGATGATTCATGGTTCTTCTACAAAAGTATTGTGAAGAGAAGCTACATGTTTTCTTGCTCGAAAGGGAGTTTTTCAATTTTGAGATGAATTTAATTATACCAAATTATATGGGTTTCAAGGAGAACCCTTTCTACTCCCTTACTATGTTTGTGACAAATAATTTATAGTTGAGGTATATAAATAGTACAAGTATTGGGGTCACTTTTTCAATGAAAAAGGGAAAAAGTAGTTCATCCCATTACCCAAAAAAATTGGAGAGATTATTGTTAAAATTATCTCTCACCTGGATGATTGTTTTGTTTATTTTGATTCCTTTAAAATGAGAAAAATCCATGAATTTGAAGGATTTGACCCTAATGGTTTGTTCATGGATCATATGTTTTCCATTGGTTATGGATCATCTTTTATTAAGTCAATACAATTCGATGAAGGAGGAGGGGATATCAAAAACCCTTAAGAAAATGTAATATCCCAAAAAATTATTAATTATTAAAGTCTAAGTGTACTTGAGAATAAATTTATGTTTTTGGCAAATTCGAATTTGGAAATTATTTGCCATTTATGGGAAATCCAAATTTGGAATTTGATTATTGTAATTAATTATTTATGATTGTTGGGAAAATATTTGATTTTCCCAACTAATTTTTTGATTGTGACACATGTAAAAGACAAACATTTTTATATATTAAATGCTGGAAGACAAATGGAACAACCACGTTGAAAAAAACTGATCATGACTCCATGAGTAGGGAACAAATTTGAGTTGCCTTGGGGCTGATTTTTACAAGTGGAAAATGAGGGATTTGACCACTAGCAACTCCTAAAAATCAGGGATTTGTAAAGCTGCGAAAATTCCCAAGGAGGGAAGGCAAGACCTAGGCACAAGATGCATATAAATAAAACATATGGAGGAGGCAGGACACTGCTTAGTATGTTGGAGAAAGGAAACTACTTGTTGTTATGAACACTTTGGTGTGAGGCAAGGGAATTTCTGATCTATGGAAGGTGACTTTAGCAAAGGAGGACCATTTTAAATTCTCCCTTATGGACTCATGGTCAGGCTAGGGGGTGAACGGAGCAAGTAAACTTGGTTGTTCTGTTCTACGGTTGGGTGGAACTTGGTTGTTCCATTTGTGTCCCAGCATCAGTTTCAGATATGTATCTTTACTTGCATTATGGTTAATATTATGTTGATTATAATTTTTAGAAATGTGATGGATTATGTGTTGTTAGTATATTCATATATATATATATGTGCTCACGTGAAAAAAATA
>SNQJ01S0051653.1:43884-84106 GCA_010110895.2 Picea sitchensis
TGTGTGTGTGTGTGCTAAGTACTCCATATGTGGGGTTACCTATGGGTAAGTATTAGGATTTTCATATAATGATTTCATTGATATGTACTAAGATTTATATATATGTGTTGGGTCTTTTGGTAAAACACTTATATAGATATATAATCATAAGAATAGTATCCATGTTATGATATGGATACTATAGTTGTTATATGGATACAGTAAGCAATTACAAACATCATATTTGATAATATAGATATCGTGAGGCAACTAAACGCTAGTCTATTCTTCACAATTTGATATGTACTGAAATCTTTTAATAGTACGACTTCACATAGATAAGATAACTATCTTGATTGCATTTGTTTCAATTTCAAAGAGGTACATGTTGTAATCCATTAGCGATGATAATAGAGTTATGCTTGAACAAGTATTGAAGACTCGACGAGTTTTAATGCACCTAACACATTTTTTTTTTATTTGGTAAATTTTGGGGTACATTACATATGGTATCAGAGCTGAATGTTATAGCACTTGGACCTCAGGGCAGGGCCAAATTAGTTTAGTTCATTTTATTTCTGTTAAAAGAAAAGATGACAAATATGTTTACTGTTACAAACAAACAAATTTTGGTTTGTTGTGATAATGGCAGCACAAAACGAAGAGGAGATTAGTCTTGAAGAGAATCCTGATCAAGGACCTCCTAAAGAACCTATACAGACGAAAAAAGGAAGTTCAACCACCTAGGTTCTTGAAACGATGAGAAACCTTATCGTGGAACTGCAAGTGTTCAAGGCAGATAATGAAAAACTTAAAAACGCACACGAAGACCAACAATAAATAAATGAAGTGTTGCTACGCAACATAGTAACAAAGAAGATCCCAAAAGACAACGACAAGGAGGAAGAAGTCAACAAAATAGCCTCTAAAAATTTTGGTCATGAAACAAAAAACGAGAACAGTCCTTCCGAAGGCACACAAGTGGCGGGAGACAAAACAACCACAGGAAGAAAAAGAAAACAGGTGGATCACCTGGAAGGTGAATTCAAGAAGATAAAACCATCCACCTTTGACGGATAATCCAGGACGGGTGAAGAGGCTAAATCATGGTTACTGGATATAAAGAAATACTTCCAGATTTATAATTATTCTAATAACATGAAAGTCTGAATGACCATTTATAACCTGAAGGGAAAGGCGAATATCTAGTGGCAAGACCTGAAATTGGCCAAGGGATTAAAAGAAAAACAAATGGAATGGTCAGAATTCAAGAAATACTTCAAGAAACAATATTTATTAGAAAGCTATTATGAAAGAAAGACTAAGGAATTTTATGAGGTAAGGTTCAGACAAATGACCATGGACGATACAATAAATAAATTTCTCGAATTATTGAGATTTGTGTCATACATCAAGGAAGACAAAGTAAAGATACATCAATTCTTAATTTGTCTACCACAGTCATACAAGGACAGGATTGAATTCGACAATCCCAAAACTTTAAGTGAAGTATTTAGAAAGGCTTGGATGTGTTATGATCAATACAAACAGAGGTATGAAATTCCCAAGGCTTGGAAGGATAAGAAACAAGATAGAATGAATCAGCGGAAGAAAGGCTTCCAACTAGCCCATTTCCAGAATATGGTAAAGAATTTCCAAAATAAATATTTTCATTCCAACAACCAGAATGCCCAAGGGGGAGGTATACCAGATAACCTAGGAGTCAAGAAAGTTGGGGACAACCCCAGGGAACCATTAAAGTGTTGGGAGTGTGGAGAACCTCACTTGAGGAGGAATTGTCCACGTTTAACTTCTGCAGCAAGGACTACAGTCCATAACTTGCAAGAAGCCTCTACAATAGGAGATATGGGAAAAAGCGTGCATATAATTAATGCAGTTGTAGATGACAGACAATATGATCATCAATCCACTATCATGGAGGTTGAAGGTAAAATTCATGATAATCGTATTTCTATTTTAATTGACCCAGGAGCTAGTCTAAGTTATGTTACTCCTGGTTTAGTTGATTCAAGCAAGCTCAAGAAAGTAAAGCATGCTAAGTCCTGGTTAGTATAGTTAGCAACAAGGACTAAGAGGAAAGTAACATATTTCATTTATGAATGTGAACTCAGTATAGATGGTCATAGTACAAAGTTAAATATGAATGTTTTACCTTTGGGATATTACGATATAATCATTGGAATGGATTGGCTAGAAAAACATAAAGTAATTATGAGCTGTTACAAAAAGTCACTTACTTACAGAGACGAAAACAACACAATTAGGACAATACAAGGTATCAGAAAACCAGTTTCAATTAGGCAGATTTCAGCCATGCAGTTTAAGAAATGTATGAATAAGGGTTGCCAAGTTTATGTTGTCCAAGTAACAAATCTGTTAGAAAGGGAAAATAAACCCATCTTAGAAGACTTTGCAATCCTACATGGGTTTAGAGACGTGTTTGTGGATGAAATACCGGAACTGCCTCCAAGGAGAGAGATAGATTTCTCTATCGAACTACTACCTAGATCTTCACCAATATCTAAGGCACCCTAGAGGATGAGTTTACCCGAATTAATAGAGTTGAAAATTCAGCTGCAAGAACTGTTGGATAAGGAATATATCAGACCAAGTGTCTCCCCTTGGGGAGCACCGGTTCATTTCATTAAAAATAAATATGGAACTTTAAGATTATGTATTGATTACCGACAATTAAACAAGATGACGATTATGAATAAGTATCCTCTACCCAGAATTAATGACCTGTTTGACCAAGTGGGAGGAGAAAAGATTTTCTTTAAGTTAGATTTAAGGTTTGGTTATCACCAAGTCAGAATAAAGAATGAAGATATAAGTAAAACAACTTTTAGAACGAGATACAAACACTATGAGTTTGTCGTAATTTTGTTTGGTCTTACTAATGCACCAACAACCTTTATGTGTTTGATGGATAGTATATTCAGTCAATATTGGGATAAATTTGTATTGGCATTTATCAATGACATTTTAGTTTATTTGAAAACGGAAGAAGAACATGAAGAACATCTGAAAATAGTATTGTAGACCTTAAGGAAACACAAGTTGTATGCAAAATTTGACAAATGTGAGTTCTACCAAAGAAGAATACAATACCTAGGACATGTGATATCTGAAGAAGGTATTGCAGTTGACCTAGAGAAGATAAGAGCCATTATGGAATGGCCTATCCCTAAGGATGTAGTTGACATCAGATCATTTATGGGAATTACCGGTTACTATTGCAGATTTATCGAAGGATTCTCTAAGATCACATATCCAATTACATCTCTACAGAAAAAGGGGATAAGGTTTACTTGGTCGCAAAAATGTTAGGAAAGATTTAATAAGCTAAAAGAACTATTAAATACAACATATATTTTAAGGGCAAGCAAAGAAGGCTTGGGAGTTGTCCTAACTCAGGAGGGGCACATCATCTGTTACAAATCATGCAAACTGGAAGAACATGAATGAAGCTACATCACACATGATTTGGAATTAGTAGTTGTAATTCATGTTCTAAAAATGTGGCGACATTATTTAATGGGTAGGAAATTTATGTTGCTAACCGACAACAGTGGAGTGAAATTATTATTCAGTCAACCAGATCTCAATGCAAGGCAAGTGAGGTGTGTTAGGGACCTAACCCCTTATGTAGGTAGAATAATATATCTAATGTAATAAAGGTCAATATTAATAAGGCCTAGCAATAAGGAAGAATAATTCGAATGTAAGAAGACCTAATAGATGCTTCCTCTTCTAGAAGGATCTTCCTCTAGATGGTTCTTTTGATAGACATATTTAGTATAAATAGGAGTCGAGGGTATGAGAACTCTTGCTTTGGATATTATTGTAATAGAGCTCTGCTTGATTGGAGGTTGCCCCCTCAAAGAGGCAAGTGAACATTGCTCTCAGTAATCAAAGTGCTCTTTCTAGTGTTATTCTGGTATCATTTCGGTATTATTGTGGTGTTGTTCTGGTTATATTGTTGTTCATTTTCCATTTCTAGCATTTTATTTCTATTTTGCATACTTTTTATATCTTGAATATTACAAGTGGTATCAGAGCACTTTCCTCGGCAAAAAAATGTGGGTTAGTTTTTTTCATGGTAGAGACGTATTCCAACGTCTTTAAGCTACAAATATCTATCGTTACACGCATAAAACCGTGGTTGAGGATTCATACATGTTGGAAATACAATTGGTACTTAAGAACACATATGTTGGCCACCCTTGTATACGAATCGACCTATATTTCCTGAAGCCCTCTTTAGATAAACCGATCTACCGCTTGACTGCTATAGTGCCACCGAGAACATCACTTGGGAAGATACTCTCTAGTACCTAGGTAGTTGGGTAGTACGGCTAAGGGAACGGTCCAGTCTCCTTAGTTGGTTCCCTGAGATATTGGGCTGAGTACTATTGTTGGACCCCGCACATATATCAGAGAGCTATAGCACAGGGCAAACCCTTGTTTGTAGAACCCTTGAATACCTAACCTTTGGCGATGGAAACAAAAAACAAAAAAGATAAGATCTATTGTGGCGCAACTATGTCTCTTGCATTCGAGTTTCCAAATCACTACACATTTCTTCCTGATTAAGCATTTGGGCATTTCATCACTACAATATTCTTCAAACTGGAGTATAACTCTATAGGTGTTAAAAAAAAAAAAGTCTGGATTTTGTTGCACCATTATTTGAGACCTATTCCATTGGATTTATCTCTTCTCCCTTATCACATTAATACCTATCATTTTTCAGCAAATGTTTTGACCCCACCTGCCCCTTTTTGGTTCCCTCGTCATCATGGCCCATACTCATAGCCAAGACTTGGAAGCTCGCTTCAATACCTTGCAATCTAATTTCACAGAGACCCAACAAGAAGTGACACAACTCAGTGCCAATATTGCCACCATCAATAAAAACATGCATTCCTCCATCGCCGCCTTAATATAGGAACTCAAACAAGACATTACTACCCAGCTTAAATCTGTCGCTTCAATGATCTGCACCAAGCTGCATATCCCTGCAGATCCCCCTTTATCCGACCCACCTTTGCATACCAAAGTTGAAAATTCCTCTCATTCCCATAATTTTCATCCCCATCACTTTCAGCGTGACCTATTCCTTCCGCATGTGGTTGTGACCAAATTTGATGGCTCAGATCCCACTGGTTGGGTAACTCAAATGGAACATTATTTCTCTTTGTATTACATTACAGATGATTTGTCCAAACTCCAGTATGGTGTTCTCCATCTAGATCAAGAACGTTGGAAATAGTGGCAATGGAGAAAAACTTTGTATGTTGCTTGGACAGACTTTGTGGCAGATCTTTATGAACGCTTTGACACTAACACCAACCATTTAGGTCATTTGACAAAGTTGAAACAATCTGGAACAGTGGAAGACTTTATAGTTGCTTTTGAGCAACTAGATTTTCGTACAGAAGGCATGTCTGATGCTTTTTTTCGAGAATGTTTTATCAGTGGCCTCAAGGATGATATTCGTGCCCATGTCCTCATGGCTCGACCTCAGAGTTGGGTGGAGGCTGCTAAAAGATATAAGGAAGCACAACAAGTTGTCTCTTCTCAAAACCAGAAACCCTCCTTTATTCCTCGCACTAAACCAGTAAATCCCACTCCTTCTACTCCACTAAAGAGCTAAAAATTGACCAAGGCCAAAATGGATGAATGCTAACTCAAAGGCTTTTGTTATAATTGTGATGAAAAATATTTTTCGGGACACAAGTGTAAGGAACAAAATATTTTTATTTCCATCTCGGAGGATGTTTCAAAGGAGGATGTTGAAGCTCCCCTTGTGTCTGTGTCACCCGAACCCACTGCCATAAACCCTCCCTTAGACCCTCCCGAAGTAGAACTAGTCATTTCCTTAAATGCTCTCACTGGCTTCTCTGCTCCCCAAACCCTCAATCTAATTGGTTACATCAAGCATACGAAGGTCATCATTCTTGTTGATAGTGGAAACACCCATAATTTTATTCATCACTGCATTGCCCAAGAAACTCATTGCTATATCAATGCAATCAATAATTCCCAAATCATGATTGCCAATGGAGGCTCCATGAAATGTGGATGGTGTTGTAAAAATGTGCGTCTCCAAATTAGTGACTACCACCTGAAATCTCATATGTTTGCTATCGACATGGGCAGTTGTGACATTGTGTTGGGTGCAGACTGGCTAAGGGCTTTGGGTCCCATTCTCGTGGATTTTAAGGAATTAACCATGCAATTTGACCAAGAGGGCTAAAAATATAAGTTCCAAGGCATCACCGCCGGTTTTCTTGATATCATTAGTTCCCATCGCATGGAAAAGCTGCTAGAAAAAGGTCATTCTGGCGTTATTTCCCAACTCCATGCCATACAAGCAACTAAGACACCCTCTGTGCCACAGGACCTCCAATCCATCCTCTCTAAACATCAAGTGGTCTTTTCCACTCCCCAGGGACTCCCCCCTTCCCATGGTGTTCATGATCATTCCATTCCCCTTGTCTAGGAAGCCTTCCTCCCAATATCCGTCCCTATCGTCACCCCTTTTCCCAAAAAAATGAAATTGAGAAAATGGTTCAAGAACTACTTAATGCAAATGCTATCTGCCCTAGTATGAGCCCCTACTCTTCTCCTATGGTCATGGTATTGAAGAAAGAAGGTTCTTTGCACATGTGTTCTGACTTCCATGCCCTCAACAAACTCACCATTAAAGACAAATTTCTCATTCCTGTCATTGATGACCTCTTGGATGAATTGAGTGGCACCTAGTTATTTACTAAACTTGATCTTCATTCTGGCTACCACCAGATCCATATGAAAGAGGAAGACATTCCTAAGTCTACCTTTAGAACTCATGAGGGCCAATATGAATTTTTTTGTCATGCCCTTTGGCTTGTGTAATGCCCTCTCTACCTTCCAAAGCCTCATGAATCATGTCTTCTGTCCTTTTCTCTGTCATTTTGTCTTAGTTTTCTTTGATGATATCCTCATCTATAGAAAAACCTGGACAAACAATCTTACTCATGTGGATCGAGTTCTCCATCTACTCTCTCAGGACCAACATTTCTTGAAACAATCTAAATGTGCTTTTGGCGCCTCAAAAGTCGAGTACTTGGGTCATCTTGTTGGCAACAACGACATAAGGGTGGATCCTAAAAATATTGAAGCTATGCAAGACTGGCCTCACCCAAAGAATCTCAAAAGCTTGCGTGGATTTCTGGGCTTAACATGTTATTATCGCAAGTTTTTTAAGAATAATGGAAAGATTGCGGCACCTCTCACTACACTCCTTAAAAGGAATTATTTCACTTGGACGCCAACAACTGCTCAGGCTTTTCAAACCTTGAAGATGGCCATGTGCACCACTCCAGTCCTAGCCCTTCCTAATTTCACAAAGACCTTTGTCCTAGAATGTGATGCTTCAGGGAAAGGAATTGGCATTGTCCTTATGCAAGAGGGCCGACCTTTGGCCTTTACCAACAAATAATTGTCTTAACGAAATTTGGGCAAATCAATCCATGAAAAGGAAATGTTGGCTATTCTGCATGTCGTTGATATTTGTCTCCCTTATCTATTGTGGCAACGCTTCCAAATTAAGACAGGTCATCAAAGCCTCAAGTATTTTCTGGAACAACACATTTCCTCCCCAGAGCAACAAAAATGGGTGACTAAGCTCTGTGGATATGATTATGAAGTCATTTACAAGAAAGGAAAATAAAATGTGGTTGCGGATGCACTTTCCCAAAAATATGAAGATGAAGGGTCCCTATTTTCCCTCTCCTTCATTATAACAGATTGGCTCCAAGACATTTGTTAGGAATGGCTACACGATCCCAAAGTTCACATCTGATACAACAATTGCAGTCCAATTCTCCAGTTTCCCCAGTATACTCTTGGATCCATGATGAGCTTCGATACAAAGGCCATTTGTATTTAAGTAAACAGTCAAAATTTAAATCCACGGTACTTTCTGAGCTTCATGCCACACCCACAACTAGGCACTCCGGGTTTACCAAAACCTATGATAGAGTCAAATGTTATTTTTTCTGGGATGGTATGAAACACGACATTCGTAATTTTGTGGCTGAATGTGATGTGTGTCAACACAACAAGGGAGAAAAAATCAAATCTCCTGGCACACTACAACCGCTTCTGATTGCACCTACTATTTGGCGGGATATCTCTATGGATTTTATTGTATGCTTACCTAAATCAGGCAATAAATCAGTCATCGTGGTGGTAGTTGATCGCCTTTCCACGTATGCTCATTTATGTTCTCTTCAACACCCATTTACAACATCCATTGTGGCTCAAATTTTCATGGATCAGGTCTTCAAGATTAATGGCATGCCGTAGTCTATTGTTTATGATCGTGACCCAATTTTCACCAGCAATTTTTGGCAAGAATTGTTTAAGATACAAGGAACCCAATTTCATCTCAACACAACTTATCATCCCCAGACTGATGGTCAAACTGAAGTTGTCAACAAGTGTTTGGAAACATATTTGATGTGTTTTGCATCGGAAAATCAAAATCAGTGGGCTCAATGGTTACCCCTAGCTGAATGGTGGTACAACACTTCATACCATACAACTACCCACATGACTCCTTTTGAAGCGGTATATGGAAAAAATCCATCTCCAGTTCTCTCATATTTACCAGGTGTCTCGAAGGTCTAGGCGGTTGACCAAACGCTTACAGTTCGAGAGGCTATTCTTCGTACCCTCAAAGAAAATTTGGTCATGGCTCAGAATCGCATGAAGCAAAAAGCAGATCAAGGTCGCTTTGAATGTCAATTTGCAGAAGGGGATCATGTGTTTCTTCGACTGCAACTTTACAAGCAAAATTCCTGCAAGGCTGACCATTGTCAGAAGTTGGTGCCCAAATTTTATGGTCCTTATACCATTCTCAAGCATGTGGGATAGGTGGCCTATTAGTTAACTTTGCCCAGTCATTCTAAGCTACATCCTGCTTTTCATGTTTCATGCTTAAAGAAGGTGATTGGAACTAAGTGCCAAACTCAAACCAACATTCCCGAGTTGGACGAAGAAGGATCCATTTGGCTACAACCACAAGCAGTTTTGGACCAGCATGAGCGTCGCCTGCGTCGACGAACCATCAAGGAAGTGTTAGTCCAGTGGAAAGATACAACCCCAACAGATGCCACTTGGGAACCAACTACCATTCTGCAATAATTTCCACATCTCAAGCCTTGAGGACAAGGTTGTTTTTAAGGGGGAGGACACGTTAGGGACCTAACCCCTCACATAGGTAGAATAATATATTTCGATGTAATAAATGCCAATATTAATAAGGCCTAGCAATAAGGAAGAATAAGTCGAATGTAAGAAGACCTAATAGAAGCTTCGACTTCTAGAAGGATCTTCCTCTAGATGGTTCTTTTGATAGACATATTTAGTATAAATAGGAGTCGAGGGTATGAGAACTCTTGCTTTGGTTATTATTGTAATAGAGCTCTGCTCGACTGGAGGTTGCCCCCTCGAAGAGGCAAGTGAACATTTCTCTCAGTAATCAAAGTGCTATTTCTGGTGTTATTCTGGTATCATTTCAGTATTATTGTGGTGTTGTTCTGGTTATATTGTTATTCATCTGCCATTTCTAGCATTTTATTTATGTTCTGCATACTTTTTATATCTCGAATATTACAAGGTGGCTGGCCTTCTTGAGTGAATTTGATTTCGAAGTAAGACACATCAAAGGCAAATAAAACAAATTTGCAGATGCCCTAAGTCGGAGGACTAACAGACTGTTTGAGATAAGTATTAGCAAAGCAGAAAATGACATCGAACAAAGAATAAAATCTACAAGTTGTAATGATGAAAAATACATCAAAACAATAACAAATTTACAAGGAAATGCAGAAAAATTGGACAAAACAGACCGAGTTTTGATAAAAATGGACTACTAAGGTTCAAAAATAGGTTGTGCATACCTGATTCTGTTGATTTAAAGTTAACAATTCTGGATGAATTGCACAAGAAGCCATATTTTGGTCATCGAGGATACTAGAAAATGGTAACAACTTTAAGAAAAATGTTTTATTGGCCTAACATGAAAGGTGAAATAGCTTAATACTTATCTAAATTCCTAGATTTTCAACAGGAAAAGGCTGAACACCAACATCCAGCCGACCTGCTACAACCTATACCTATACCAGAATGGAACCGAGAGATTATCTTGCTGGACTTCATCACAGGTTTGCCTAAAACTCAAAAGCAAAATGACTCGATTATGGTAGTGATTGATAAACTTAGAAAGTCTACACATTTTATACATGTGAAATCTACTTATAAAGCAATTAACATCGTTGAAATATTTATGAAGGAAATATTTAGATTGCATGGGATTCCTAAAATAGTGATTTCGGATAGAGATGTCAAATTTACGTCAACATTTTGGAAGGAATTATTTGTAGGGTTGGATACTAACCTAAATTTCAGCACAAGCTACCATCCACAAACAGATGGGAAAACTGAACGAACGAATCATGTTCTGGAAGACATGTTACGAATGTACATAAGAACAAAAGCAACTAAGTGGGAGGAATACCTACACTTGGTGGAATTTGCATACAATAATGGCTCTCAGACGTCAGCTAAGATGAGTCCCTTCGAAGCATTGTATGAAAGAAAATGTACAACTCCGATTAGCTAGGATAATCCATTTAACAGACTTATGATGGGACCAGAAATGCTCCAGGAAATGGAGAGAAGGGTAAGAAAGGTACAACATAATTTAAAAGAGGCACAAGACAGACAGAAAAGCTACGCAGATTTAAAAAGGAGACACCAGGAATTTCAAGTTGGGGACCATGTATATTTAAAATTCAAAGCAAGGAGAAGCTCTCTAAAGCTAGGAAATTGTTCAAAGTTGGCACCCAGGTTTTGTGGCCCCTTCGATATCTTAGCTCGAATTGGACCCATGGCATATCAACTTGCACTTCCTGCAAATTTACAAATTCATAATGTTTTTCATGTTTCGTTATTGAAAAAGTATATTCATGATCCTACTCACATCATTGATTGGAACATGGTGCAGGTGGAACCATAAGGCAAGTTCAAAGAGGAACTTATACACATTCTAGACAGGAAAGAAATAGTACTACAGAACAAATCCATTGCCTAGGTAAAAGTGCAATGGAAACACTTTAGTCCCGAGGAGGCCACTTGGGAGCTAGAGGAAGATTTGCAAAAATCTTATCCAACCCTATTCCGAGAGAGGAATGAAAACTGAGGATAGTGTTGTACTTAAGGGGGAGAGGATGTAATATCCCCAAAAATAATTAATTATTAAAGTCTAAGTGTACTTGGGAATAAATTTCTGTTTTTGGAAAATTCGAATTTGGAAATTATTTGCCATTTATGGAAAATCCGAATTTAGAATTTGATTATTGTAATTAATTATTTATGATCGTTGGGTAAAGATTTGATTTTCCCAACTAACTTCTTGATTGTGACACATGTAAAAGACAAACCTTTTTATATATTAAATGATGGAAGACAAATGGAACAACCAGGTTGAAAACAACTGACCATGACTCCATGAGTGGGGAACAGATTTGAGTTGCTTCAGGGCTGATTTTTACAAGTGGAAAATGAGGGATTTGACCAGTAGCAGCCCCTAAAAATCAGGGATTTGTAATGCTGTGAAAATTCCCAAGGAGGGAAGGAAAGACCTAGGCACAAGATGCATATAAATACAACATATGGAGGAGGCATGACACTGCTTAGTGTGTTGGAGAAAGGAAACTAATTGATGTTATGAACACTTTGGTCTGAGGCAAGGGAATTTATGATATGTGGAAGGTGACTTTAGCAAAGGAGGACCATTTCAAATTCACCCTTATGGACTCATGGTCAGGATAGAGGGTGAACACAACAAGTAAACTTGGTTGTTATGTTCTACGGTTGGGTGTAACTTGGATGTTCCATTTATCTCCCAACATCAACTTTAAATATGTATCTTTACTTGCATTATGGTTAATATTTTGTTGATTATAATTGTTATAAATGTGATGGATTATGTGTTGTTCGTATATTCATATATATATATGTGCTCTTGTGGCAGAAATAATAGAACTATTGTAGGTTCTATAATACATGAATGACTAGGGTATATATATATATATATATAGGCTTATATTGTTCACATATAAAGAAATTTCCTATTGACCCTTGATTTGCATGCATGTATATGGAATTACAATTTCAAACTGTACAAGTGCCATAAAGAAAAGATAGAATGTATAACAATCCACATTTATATTACATATCTCTTTATGTCTATAACCGTAAAACAATGATTTTCAATAGTCTACAAATACATGCGACAATAGCTGTTACATTAACTGAACCTTGTTCAAAATGGTTTCAGCAACCTGTATTTTTCAAATTGAAAGTAAAATTCAAAATAACTTGTGTGTCCATGAAACCATGGTTCAATAATTATTACAGTGACCATAGGCGACAAAGAGTCCTTTACCACTTGCAAACAAAATTTAGGAAGAATGGTATAAGTGTGTATGCCTAGGTCGGAACTCAAATACCTTTATGAGCGAGAGGGCTTTCCTTGATTTGCTCCCGTCAATTTGTATAAACCTGGAAAGTAGAAAATGATAGATTCATTAAACTATGCTAAGTAATTTAATGAAAATAAATAATAAACAAAATGAGATAATACTTAGCTTGAGTCGACATAGAAACAATTCTCCACTAGCACTTGGGTGACAATCTGTCCACAACCCAAAGGGGGAGGAGTGGACCGAAAATCGACTCATGGGTACCCTCACAAAACAAGATAGGGCCCCATCATTAATTTATTGTAACTAAAAGTAATACGTTGATGCCTAAGAATTAAGCAGTAAGTTAAACAATGTTAAAACATTAAATAAACACCCAGAGTACAGTCGTGAAACCCCACGGAAGGTAAACATTGCCCTGGCATATCTAGAGCTAAACTATAAAACTACGCAGAGTTAGATTAACTCATGCAGAATACATATGTGCATCCTACCAAGGGTAAAACCATGCTCTTGTATATGTAGAGAGCATAGGAATTACAATTTATACGATGTTGTATAAGTACAAGGAACACAAAGAAATGTAAAACAAAAAATCACACAGGCTCAGTGATGAAGTCCCCATAATGGGTAAGTAACCTTTTTACATAAACAAAGTATTAAATTTTGAAATTACGCACAAATCGAAATCACAAATTTTCCACAAAGGAAAATCTTTTCCAATTCAGAGAATGTAGATAGAGTACGAGAAATGTTCTACCATAAAAAATAGTAATTATGATTTGCTATAAAAAAACACAGAGAGAAATCCAAGAACAAAGGTTCTAGATATTGAGATATAGGCGAGTAATTGTGCTATACAAATACAAGTGAAGTTAATAAAATAGAGGGTTGATGTTACGACATATATATACGTATATCAATATTTTCTTATGATAATATATAAGGTAAATCATGAATCAGAGGGTTAAAACCGCCCGTTACATATTTTTACCAACAAAATAAGTTGCAAGCAGAGGAATTTTTGTTGCCCTCTATCTATCACCGCATGGAGCTTAGAGATTAAATCATAAAACATAAGATTTACTGTTACTTTACACATAGAATGTGAGTTGTGAGACAATCACAGTAGGATTGATTGCAATACCTTCCACGAATCTACACAGTAAATCAAATTACACAGACCAAATTTACGAATCTCATGGGGTCTATCTAGTATATATATATATATATATATACACTAGATAGACCCCATGATATTCACATATTCGCGTAGGGTTAAAATCCCAATCTCCACAACGTGGTAATACAGAGCGTGACTCCTTTAAACTGTGTATTTTGCTTAATACGCAGGGTAGCTTTGAAAACACACCCAGAATGTTAAAACAATTGCTAGGACAGAGTTACAAGTTTGCAGGGTTAACTCTCTAACACAGTGCATAGATTTCGAGATTCCCCACGGTTAATAAAAAATATTACATGCGTAAGTGACAATTGTTAACAATGTCACATAGTAAGGAAAGAAAACGCAAAAAGGGACACTGAAGATTCGAGCCATGGTGAAAAAATGGAAGGAATATCCATAAAGGCGAGATAACAAGCATGATAACCCCAACAATTCCCAAATGAGTTTTATCCACGAAAGTTACAAAAACATGAAGAAAGTAGTTCGGGTATTACCTTACGCAGAGAGGAAACATACTGGGTTTCGTTTTCCATATTCGTTTACCAGGGCCTAGATTCTATTCTCGAAGCTGCCGACCTTACACAAGAATGGAGCCACAAGGGTATGTACAGAGACCGAAGCACACAGGGTATGCGTAGAGACCAAAACGCACACAGAGCAAAGGAGGGTTTTCGAGAAGCCAAAGGAAACAATGAATGGAATAACCTCGAACACATTGCAAAATGAGGAGTAATGTGTGACAGGAACATACAGTATTGGAGCCATGTGAATAAACGGATATGGCGAGCCCTCATTGGGCGCGGTTGCCTAAACTTCCAGTACAAGACAAACTTATTTTAAATGTCATAGCTAGTGGTAAATGCATTGCAGACCGATACGACCTCGCCATTAACATAGCTTCCAAGCGTATTCAATACTAGGATATGACATGAGTCGGGTAGGGTTAACGTTATTTAGTTATAGGTTAGACGTGGCACCATTGCAGAACCAGATGCGTTATGGTGTATGACACATCAACGTCTGCATTGTGACAACCACCCAATAACAGTCCCTTTGTAACGTTATAACAATGCGCCTAGTGACTATTCAATGTATTAGGTTATGAACTACATTGTAGTGGAAGATCTTGTTGTAACGAAAACAAATTTAGAAGTAGTGCAAATGTATATTAGTTGATATGTCCCACGATATCTATAATGGGTAAGATATATAGATATATGAATAAGGTTTATGTCATATGCTAGATCGAACAAACATATATATGTGTGTGTGTGTGTGTGTGTGTGTGTGTGTGTGCTAAGTACTCCATATGTGGGGTTACCTATGGGTAAGTATTAGGATTTTCATATAATGATTTCATTGATATGTACTAAGATTATATATATGTGTTGGGTCTTTTGGTAAACCACTTATATAGATATATAATCATAGGAATAGTATCTGTGTTATGATATAGATACTATAGTCGCTATATGGATACAGTAAGCAATTGCAGACATCATATTTGATAATACAAATATCGTGAGCAGACTAAACGCTAGTTTATTCTTCACAGTTTGATATGTACTAAAATATTTTAATAGTACGAATTCACATAGATAAGATAACTATCTTGATTGCAGTCATTTAAATTTCAAAGAGGTACATGTTGTAATCCATTAGCGACGATAATAGAGTTATGCTTGAACAAGTATTGAAGAGTCGACGAGTTTTAATGCACCTAACAAATTTTTTTATTTGGTAAATTTTGGGGTACATTACAGAAAATTTCTTTAAAAATCACCAATTACCCCTACAAGATTATATCCACACTTTGGTTAATACCAATGATAAATATAGAAAAAAAAGGGTGAACTACAACAAATAATGACCGAGGTTGACCTCATATTCCTAAAAAAAATTCTTTAGTGACTTAGAGAAAAAATCATGGTAATAATGAAGAACAAATGAAATCCCTTGCTAGAAGTGCTAGTGAAGGTGGAGATAGGGATCCTCCTAAATATGGTATTGAAAATAAAATACAGTTTTGGGAAGTGCAAAAAGGAAAAGGGATATTGTTTAAATGGAAAATCAATAGGTTTAAGAGTGTGAACTCAGTTCTCAAGAAATGGAGGTAGATGTTATGGTTGTAGTACTTGATTGGGCAGAACAACAATTGATTGAAAACAAAACAATAGATGAAAAATTGGCTTTCAAGACCCAATAGTTTCTTAAGAAAAACATTTTACCTTGCATCATGCTACATTTAACCAGAATTCCAAAAAATTGCAAATCCAAAAGGTCAACCTGAAGAATAAAAAACTTGTAGAAAAGTGGAATTCGAAAATAGATATAGTAGGAGTAAAACCCTCTAAAGTTTTAGAATTCCATCAGGTCACAGAAGATGCTCTAAAGTGTTCTATTAGTGAACAAGAGAAGGACAAGTTAATATTGAAGAAGATAATAAAATAATTGTAAGATGATCTGCTGCCTAAACCCTTGTTTGTTGAACCGATATCTATTGTTAGGACACTTGATATTTTAGAAGATGCACCATAATCGAGTTCAATACTGAAAGGATCTTTCTCTTTAATTTTATGGACATCTATTGTGATATATGTTGCAGATGACATTTAAACAAAAGGGATGCTCTAATGCTTGATGACTGGGAATTGACTAATAGTTCAACTAGTATTTCTACAAGGATTGTAAATATTAAAGAATATCTTCAAAAGGATTTAGAAAATGATGAACATTTCTACAAGGAAGATGCCAATACATTTAGTGCTAGAATATCAAGTATGAATGATGTCAACAGGAGGGAACAAAGTCTTCCATCAAAAATCCGACTCAAACAAATAAATGCATGTTGGTGAAGGAGAATTAAAAGTTTGCAAGAAATGATTGTTAAGTGTGATGTTATCAATTAAAAAAAAAAAAGTGACTTACTTTCAAACTTGTTGATGTAACCAAGGAGTTGGAGGGTACACATATAATAATGGATTGTATATAATTAGTTACACAAGATCAATTTCAAGAACAACTAGAAGCTCTTAAAATTTCAAGGGCCAATGAATTTAACAACCTAACTGAATTTTCAAAAGAAGAAGAAGTTAAAAAGTGGTTAATCCTCTACGTAAACAAAAATGAAGATAAATCCAATATAATCCGTCAATTAGGTTTTGAATTAAAGGATATTTAAGATGATTTGTTCGATCTCAAGATCAAGCACAAGTTAACTATTGAACCTATGAGAGAGTATATCAAACAATGGTTAAAGAATGTTTTTGTATGCATAAACGATTCCACATATCAAGAAGAAGTTACAACTTTTAGGGCACCTCCAACCGATCAACATATAAATAAAACCTTAGGGAGCTAATGAAAAAGGTTTTTCCCATCACAGTAAGTAGAATAACCATTCCATTAAGATTTTACCTCCTTTTATTCCTCTCAATTACCAGTCATCCAACCTTTCTTTTTCATGGTCTGTGAATATCAAAGGTCGATTCCTAACTGCGTCTTCTATTTTCTTCCATGTACTTTTCATCTATTATATGGTCAATGGGAGCCCCTTCCGAGTCCTCTAGGACGAATGCATTTTATTTCTTGAATATGATACTCTTTTCAAACACTTGTATATTTTTTAAGTTCCCATAGAACTATTCAGGGCACATACCTAGTGATATCTCATACTTTCAGTTTTAAACATGAGATATCAAGTGTGTGTTTATCAAAATCCCTTTAAGTTTTAATAAAAATATTATTTTAATTTCTATGCATATGTGGTCCTTAATTCTCATGTTACCCAATGATATGTCCTACTTTACTTTATGCTATGATGGAAATGTTGTTCTGTGATATTTCTCATTTTACTCTTTTACAATATTGTATAATATCTATCATTGTGAATATTCATTTCTGAACAGGCCTGGTCCTTTCTCACACATTTACTATGTTGCATTTTATGTTTTTTTGTATTATATTCATTAAAGAGGAGTACCACCTCTCAAAAAATAAGGAAGGATTTATCCTTAAAATATTTTGTCTTAGACCTTGAATAGTGCTAAACATCAACAATGACATCTCAAATTTAAATTTCAATGAGTGATATATATCAAATTTGATTTAAAAATAGATAAATCATTATTGATGTTAATCATTAACATTCAAAACACATTTTATAAATCAAACAACATCAATATAAACATGATATGAAAAGATGTAATATACACGAACGATAATATTTGAATCAATATGTATGCTAGATATTCATCTCAAATATGTCAAACATGGCAACCTAATTTCAAATTTAACTTAAAAATATGGATATCTTTTAATAAATAAATAATTAACTACACCTAATACATTTTATAAATAAAACAATATCAACATCAACATGATATGAAAAGGCATAATATATATAAACGATGATATCAAAATCAATATATATGTCAAGTATACATGTAAAATATACATCACGTGAATCAAATATAAACATATCAACAACTAATATAATTTAGGTTTTCCACAAGCGAGAATTAAATGTCTTGAACACACTTATTTTTTTTACTTTGAAGAAAAGGAAAATTTAAAAGCCGAATTCCACATTTTAATCTGCTAAAAATGCAAATGAGGAGATAAAAACAATTTACTTTGTCTTTTCTCTTTCAACGAGGCATGGTTTCCATGTAGATAAAAAATGAAAACATGATATCATTTACAAAATTAAAAAACGAACCAAAGCCTCCGCTAATGTAAAGGAACCACGGAACCTAAAAATACAATAGCATTGACAAATAGGTGGTCGTATAGGGATGGTGAGCATCGATGCTTGTATGGTTAGAATAATCGAAGGAAAACTAAAAATGAGATACTAGTTTGGTAAAAAAAATCAAAATGTTACCCTACCTTGGTGCACTGTTATATTTTAAAAAAATTGTGTATTAGTGCGCTTTTTTAGGTGCACTGGTGCGTGTCTGGTCCATTAAATGCACTAACTAGTTTTTGATTTTTTTTAAAATAAAAACCTATATTTTATAACAAAGTGTCTAAACCTATTTCAGTGCTTCTTACATATAGATGTGTCGGTGCACATATTGGCTAATGATGCATTGAATTATGTGATATTAGAAAGTATTGAAATGTTAATTGGTGCACCTGTATAGGGAATGCATGGGGACTCATTATATGGGTTCACATCGATATATTTTTTGTAATTTTTAAAATTAAAACCAATATTGCATAGAAAAATGTCTAAACCCATTTAGGATGTTGTAGATAATAACACACTAATTTGTTCTTATAAATTTATGACATATTTTTAGGTTTGTTTAAAATTAAATTAAACCCATTTTTTACTACAAATTAGTTATAACGACTTTTGAGGTCCCAAGTTATTTAATGCACTAGTGTGTCATATATATGGTGGAACCATTGTTATTTATATGATTTGAGTGCATCGATTAATTTTTTGTTGTTGTTAAAGCCTCTATTCACTCACCTTTTCTAGCAACCTCCACTAAACAAACAAGGAATAATGTTTTTTGCGAGGTTCTACAAGAACCTCCACTAGAAGGTGTTTTCCTTGTAGTGGTGTAAAGGTATGTTGGGGATGACGAGGAGGAGGAATGTAGAGGGATTTGGTTGTGGGTGGAGGAGACTAGAGGACACAAAATGTAAGAACTCTGTGGATAGTTGATGTAGGGGTTGAAATAGCTATTTGAGAGTGACATGAGGGTAGTTGTACAAAAGTAGAGTTTTTGTGGGGCATTGGTTGAGGTGGTGAGTTAGTTTAAGGGTTAAGTGAATTAGGTTTAGGGAAAAGTGAAAACTAAGTTTTTACAGCTAGGGCACATGTGAAGGCCTGATTGAGGGTGCTTCTATAGTGCATACTATAGGTATAAGTGGGATGCCATTTTATATTAAATTTAGGTTTCCCATAAATTCTCGATGTTTGTAGGTTATGAGGGATAAGGCATTTTTGAACTAAAAATTCCAAGGAAGACGATTTAATGGCTTTGGTGACTAAGTTAGAATTCATGTTGATGGGTTCTTGGATAGATTTTTATATGAAGAAGATGAAAAAGGGACTTGAATTTTGGATTCATAGTCATATGTATTCATAATGACAATGGAACTTCCTTTACCAAATTGTAAAATAATGATCTTTTATTGAAAATACTCCTTTGTTTATCAAAGATTCCTATGATTTTATCCAAAAAACTTGTCATATGCACCTTGATGAACATGGCATCATGGTCAATTTTGATGTTATTTCCTTATTCACCAAAACTCCTATTCCCAAAGATCTTGAGCTTATTTCCAATCTAGGTACCCCAAATCTATTAACCTAATTGAAATCTTCCTCACCTCTACTTTCTTCACCATTAAAGGAATTTTCTATGAACAAACTAAAGGCACAATTATGAGGTCATCCTTATCCCCAGTGGTTGTCAATATTTTTATGGAACATTTTTAGACTTTGTCATTAAACAACTTTCATAAAAAACCTAAATGTTAGTTTTGATTTGTTGGTATCATTTTCATTTGTCCTCACGACCTTTCCTCCTTGAACTACTTCTTTAACCATCTTAACAACACTTCCACGGGCATTCAATTTATGATGGAAACCCAAACTAAAAACTCTCTTCCCTTTCTAGATTCCCTCATATCTCATCAACATGATGGAAACCTTACCCACCAAGTCTATAGGAAAAGGACTTACGCTACCAGATAACTTCACAACCATTCTCATCATCACCCAAACTCAAAATTTGCCACTTTGAAAACTCTAATAACTTGATCCATTTGAATCTTCGCTCCCCATTTCTTGGAGAAAGAAAAATCCCACCTTACTAAGGCCCTTATGGGCAATGGTCACTCCAACTCTCAAATCAATCAAGCTTTCCTCTCAACCCTCCATACTAATTCCAAAAAAACCCTCCCTCTTCCCTGCCACTTTCCCTTATTTCTCTCCCTTATATCCAAGGAATCACTGATCATATTTCTAATATTTTAGCTAAGAAGAATATCAAAACTCTTTTCAAGCCCTATAAAACCCTTAAATAATGATTCACAACTACTAGGAATAAATCTTATCCCATGCTTGGCCAAGGAGTTTACCAAATTCCTTGTTCCTATGGAAAATCATACATCAACCAAACTTACAGGTCTTTCAAACCCCGACTCATGGAGAATATAACTTACGCCTTTCACAACCATATCTCCAAATCAACTATAGTGAAACAATCTAAACACTTCATCTTCTTTGACCAAACAAAATTTATTGCTTTAACATTATTTCACACATACAGTTTCATAAAAAGCATTATAAATTGAAAAACACACCGCAATATTTTTAATCGGAAAATTGGATATAAACTAAGTCAACCCTAGAAACCCACCATCTACCATCGCATTTCTCAATGAGCATTTCAAACTCTTCTTAAATCTCTTTCTTCATTGTTTTCTTCTATCCATGTCCCTTCATGTTAATCATATTCTTAAATGTTTTTTTTTTTTTAATCAAATCTTCAATTTGATTTATTTCTTTATTCCTTAAGAATTTTTAATTCATTTTATCATCAATTTTTTCTCTCTGTCATTAAATTTATAAATTATTTAAATATAATTTTATATTATTTCAATTATAAATATTTTAATATCCGTCTTCCTTTTTAATTCCTTAAATAACTTTTTAATTTTTTTTCCACGCGACTCAAGGTTATTCATATCTTTGATTCATTGAATATCTTTTAATTCATTGGATATCTTTATTCCAAATTCTCTCCTTTGAACGTAAAGTTATTTATTATGAATTTCATAATTTAATTTAATTTAATTTTTTTTTTGAATTTACAATAATTATTTATCAATTTAATTTAATTTAAGTGTTTTTCCAATATTAAATCATAATTTTTTTTCCAATTCTTAATATGGTTGGAATTTTGGGTATCTTCTTTTGACTAAATACATCATAAAAATATTAAACTAGAGTTACCTAACAAACAAAACCCACACTTTCACAAATTGAGCTAATAAAATTTAATTTTTTCAACTCATTTCAAACTAATTAAAATAATTCACTTATCTAATCCATCAAACTAATTTCAAACCAATTAAAATAACTATTTTACCAAATCCATTAAACTAACTTCTTAAACTCATTTCAAACCAATTAAAATAATTCATTTACCAAATCCATTAAACTAACTTCTTAAACTCATTTCAAAACAACAAAACAACTAAAATAATTCATTTATCTAATCCATTAAACTAACTTCTTAAACTCATTTCAAACCAACTGAAATAATTCCTTTACCTCAGTACCTCATTCAACGAGGATCAACTGTCTTTTGAACCATTCACATGGGTCATGATATAAATTTGGTCAACCATATTTGTCAAGTAAAAGAAGACGCCAACTACCATTCACATGGGTCATGATATAAGTTTGGTCAACCGTCTTTCTCAAGTAAAAGTAAACTCCAACGACCATTCACATGTGTCATGATATAAGTTTGTCAACCGTCTTTCCTCTCATTTAAATTAAGGTAAAAGAGGGACCCATTAAAGATGGCTAAAACACATCACATATATATAGCACATGTATATATTTTGAATGTTGGTTGATTCACCATCTATATGGAAGCTATACTTATTGAAATAATTTGTTGGTGATTTATAAGAGAGTAGATGCGGTGACAAACAATGTTGGTTGATTCACCATCTATATGGAAGGGAAAATATACTCATTGAAGTATTTGGTAATTCTTTATATGCGGTGACAAACAATGTATTGCATTTCGTACCTGTTTGATTACTATTTTGGAATCACCAAATACTACCAATTTTTGCATATTCATGTCCAATGCCTTCCTTAATCCCTGCATAAGTGCTTCGTACTCTGTTGTGTTGTTAGTACATTCAAACTTTAATTGACAAGAAATAAAATTTTTATTACTTGTGGAATTGATGAGCACACAATTAGCACCTGTCCCTTCCCGAGATTTGGATCCATCAAAATATAAGGACCAGATTTGTGCATCCTTAGCAATATTTGGTGTATTTGGCAAAGAAGGTGCCTAAGTATAGGTTGTTACTTCATATTGTTGTTCTGGATCAGTGATAGAGGAAATTTCAGTCATGAAATTACCAAAAAAGGTATTCATTCCCTGCGTTTCAATTGAATTTGCGGTGGTAACAAAGGGATCATTTGGGTCGTTAAGATATGTCACAGTATACTTAAGGTAACGTTCTATGTTTATTTTGATCTTGTTAGGCTGTCCATTTTCTGGTAACCACAAATGAGACCAGTCTGTAGAAAAATAACCATGTAGGTGTTCTGACCAATCTCTACTAAAAAACACACCATAAACTTCAGGAATGTCAACAACAATAATATCGATTACTTGATGAACCTTGGGATTGGATGATAATCTAATCAGTACATTTTTTAGTTCACCGATGACTTTGACATTATTTCGATCTAACTGAATGATTTTTAAATTAGAAGGTTTTACTTTTGCATTAATTTTCTAGCATACAGACAGAGGCATCACATTTGATGATGCACTAGAGTTAACCGTACAGTTATGTACATTCCTATTAAAAATTTCGAAAGTTAAGAAAAAGGGAGGCACATTTTTTCGTGCAGTAACATCAGAATTCTGTTGATTTTTTATGGTTGTTCCTGAAACAGTTTTATCTAATTTTCCTACAATTTTTTCTAATGTGTCCCTTTTATCTTGGTTTTCATATGTCTTTTTACTTAGGACATTTTTAGCTGTGTTTAAGTCAATTTCTGCTGATTTTTTGTTGCCAACATCATTCTTTTTACTATTTTCAGCAATGCTTTGGAGCATTTTCTGCAAAATAAGTGGAAATTTCAGCAATTCAAAAACATAAATATTTGCCCTTTAATTTTTTAGATCTTCAATTAAATCATACTCTAAAACTGGGACAGCTAGGTTTTGTCTAGTTTCAGTTTGCTTTGGCTGTTTTAAAATCACATTTTTACTTGTTTTAGGTGGAGATTTGTTTTTTGTTTTACTTCTAGTGTTGTAGGGGTGGACAGTTTCAAAATTTGCTTGAAAAATGTTGTTCGACAAGTGCCCGAAAACGGGAGGAGATGAGTCTTCCTCTTCTAGTATGTCTTCCTCAGCTATATCGTTAGGATTTTCAAGAGGAGCAGAAACATAATTATCATGTGCTTCCAATATTGTTTGCAAAGCATATTGTAAACTTTCAAAATTTAGCCCTTCTGTGGTCAGGTTTGGCCGGTTTGGAGGAAAAGGTTTTATAATAGGAGGTTTGAAACTTCCTTTACTTCTAGATGCCTCCTCGGTGGATCTTTTCAAGTCAACGACCTGATTGGAAAATTTTTGGAAAGCTTTCTGCAAGCTCCCCAAGTCTAATGCTTCATGTTGATTTTTAACTTGAGGAGGCCTAGTGAGAATTTCTATTTTCTTCTTAGAAGATGAAGTTGTTTCAGCCTCACTACTTAGATTATCTTTTAAGCTCAATATGTCTTTCTTGATCTGCTTGCCTCAAAGGCTTCTAATAACGTGTTATTTTTGGACCTTTTAACCCATATGGCTATATTGTTATGCAGGGCCTTAGTGTAATATGCAACAATCAAGTTTTCTGCAGGCATCAAATCTACATGGATTTTGTTTTTCAGTGTTAAGAATCTCTAATTAAAGTCTTTAAGTTTTTCTTTAGGGTTCATCTTTTAACTAGAGAGTTCCATTACCAAGACTTCTGGAGATTTGTCATCTCCGAATTTTTCTAGAAAACAAGTTTCAAACTTGTCCCAAGAGACGATGGTCTGAGGCTGTTGGGAAAAATACCAGGTTGAGGCAATCCCCTCAAAAGTGTAGGGAAATAATCTGCATATGACATCTTCGTGTTCGACACTCCAGAGTCTAACATCTAGCATAAATTTCTTGATATGATCCTTAGCTAATTGCTTCAAATATGGATCAAATTTGGGAAGCCATTTCTATGGATGTTTAGGCAATGGGTGTTGGGGTCCAAGCACAACCACAACATCTTGATCGAGCCAAGGTCTGGCGGTATTATTTTGGTTCACCATGGGAGTTGGTGGAGTTGAAGGTTGAGATGGTTCAGATGAAGAACTGCCTTCATCTGAGGATTTGCCTCCCGAAGAAGGTGGGGAAGAACTAGGTGGGGATCGTGGGATACCAGATCCTCCAACACCAAGGATAAGTGCTCCAGTAGAATTGGTAATATTACCACCTAAAGGGTTTTCGGGCAAACCAGTGTCTTGACGTTTTTCTTGAAAATTTGTAAAATCAAGAGGTTGATTAAGTTGTCTACCAGGTTGCATAATACGAGATAAGGCACTTTGAGTTCTTATGAGTGACTGGAAGACAATTTCTTGGATGTCAATCCATTGAGGAAGTGGTGTTACTGGTTCGATGGGAATGTCAGGGTTATCGTTTGAGGTAGTAGTTGTTTCAAGTGTAACGTTGGTTTCTGAGCGAATATGCGTTACGACAGGAGAACAATTGTTTGGAGGGGTCTTGCGACCTCCACATGCCATCAATTAATTTCAGGCCCTCCTTCTAACGCCATTTGTTGATGGGCGTAAGTGACACACCGTCAACTGGAAGGTTAGATCCGGACCGAGGTTGTCTAATTAACCCAAGTTGTTTGGTATTATATGACCCGACGGGTTTAATGGCTCTGTTAGACAACTAGGGTCCTAAAAAACAGTAAAAGAAATAAACTAATCTAAAGCTATGATCCTAACAATTTATATACTAATTACAAATGTTTATCCTAAAACGTGAATACACAAATGATTATAAACAATCTATATACAATTTATAAGGTTTACTTGAAATCTTGCGAAAATAGATGTTCATAATAGTGTTTCTAAATAACATAAAGTAAGAACATAAATATTTCTAATGTTTAAAGCTATCAAACTAATAAATACTAAGCGAATATGATTGAAACAATGACACAGAAACAATCAAAGCTAATTAATGCGATCATCGTTTCATTAATAAATAATTTAATTAAATAACACACATACTAACCTCTGGCTGATCAACAAAACTGAGTTTATCTCTTTGTGTTGTTTGAGCTCCTGCTTGTCCTTCATTTAAGGAAAACCTATGAAAGAACAATACTAGTACTTCTATAATAAATTCAAAGAAGTGTTTGATATTTGGAGTAAATTAATAACAACAGAAAGACAACTAATTAAGAATCTAGTGATCTTAAGATAATCAATATCTGAGAACGAAAGAAAACTCAATTCCGAGCATTGATATTATCCATCAGTTAACATTAGAAATAAACTCAATAATAATCAAATGATCGATTGATCACGCATATAAAATGAACCAACATATCATGGAAAACATTCAAATAATCATGGATATGAAATATCATGCGAAAACAAGGCTAAAGCTAAATCGATAGGATGATAATTCATAACATAGAAATAACAGGAGAATGCAATGGAATAAGCATCGCACAATTCACATAGGTCTAAAGCCAACAGTGAATTGTTTTCCCATATCAATTCCCAAAAATTACATGTCCATATTGTAGTTCTAGAAAAGTTGTCTTTACTACTAAACAAAAACCACTATTTAAACATGTCTTGGATCGATAACCTCTTATCATACAAGATAGAGGGTAATCCCCGAAAATTAGATTGCTTTACAAAAATAGGATAACAAAGAAACACCCCTGTAGGAGTTCGTTCATCAAATTAATTACATAAATGAAATTGTTTTAACAAACAAAATGAGAATTCACTAAGCCATGCAGCACATAATCCATGATTTCTTCTCTTTGTGAAAAACATCATCACTGTTTTTCTCCTGAAAATGATAAAACGAAATTGAATTTTAGATAACAATACAAACTAACATTTACAAATAGACTGGCTACAGAATCGTGAGATTCTGTAACTATTCTTAAATTAACAACAAAATCGAAATAAAATCTATCTATTTTATTCTTCCAACATAATTAAATCAAAGAGAATCAAAACATTTTTTACCGTTTCAGAGATTAGACAATGAAGCATCTGATAAGTTTGAGTTAATGACAGCGTTGAAATTTGTTGCGTTGTTGATAACCACATTACCAACTCGTTTAAACTTTTTTCTTTCCCTGTCAGTGTTGGATCAGACACATGCTTTTAACTCTTGATTTTCCCTTTCAAGAAAGGAGTTTCAAGCTGCCATATGTTTTAACTGTGCTTGGAGATAAGGTATATCCCTTTAGTATCATTCAACCTAGTCAAGACAATTTTCATAGTGTACAGGTGTTATGCCAGGTAGATGTTGAGTTTGTTTGGTAGAGGGTGCTTTGGTCTGTCCTGTATCTTTCTTTAAATCGTGGTGTATACCAGCGAAGCCTTCTTGATTTTTTAGGAACAGAGGTAGCTCAGAAACGAAATCATATTTTATAGCTTCAACATTGGTTTCATTTCCAAGGCATTGGTCATCTACATCTTCTCGGGAAAGAAATTCATTGATCTCATCATCGGACAAGTGATCATCAACCTCGATCATTGGGATCGAGCTTAGATGATCTTGCTGGTGATTTCTCAGACTTCTGGATACAAGCCTACCTGGTCTCTTGTTTGTGAAATTTAAATCCGAATTACCCTGTTCCTTATGCTTACGATTTTTCTTGATAATCGTTTTGTTAAAGAAAACCTGAGTTGGATCAACAGTAGGAGCAGGAGAAACCCTCTCCTTTAACACATCTATAACCTTCTCTAACGATTTTATGGGCACGGAATCATAATGTGGGTTTTTGCCCAAAGGGTTTTGAATAACAACAAAGTTTCATTCTTTGGTCGCATGGTCTTCATGTGGATCAACACCTTTATTTTTGGCAGCAGGGTTATAGGGACTGGGGTTTGCATTGAAATGAAGAGGCGATTCTACGGTATTCTCGGGTAGGGTGAATTTGTTTCTACATAGGAAATCTTCCCAAGTATCCCCAATCTTAGCTAAATGCGACAACAACAAAATCCAAATAAGACCATGGTGAAAAAGACTTGACAGTGGGTGAAACTTTTGTTTCTGATAAAGTTTAGACATTTTATGCAGGCTCATAAACAGATAGAAAGGCATATTTAACTTGAAGCCTAGAAAAATCATCAACAAGAAAACTAAGCCATAACTACCCTCACAAGTTATGAACTATTTAAGAATTAGAAGCAGGTCGTGCCATCGGGGCTTTATGAGAGTAATCGGTGTACCTTTAGGGCATCATTTCGATTTCTTAGAGACTATGAGCAGACTCCAAGGCACACCTTCTAATTTGGCATTTTTGAACCATCTTTCTCCCTCTTGTGCCAGTTCTGTAGCTCGTGCTATGGAATCCTTGGTTACTTCGAGTTGCTGATCCCCAAGTTTAGCTTTAGAGCCATCAAACGATTGAGCAAATGCCTGTGCAACTGCTAGGTTATAACCCTCAAACTTCCGGATGAAAATGTCCCAGCCATGTGCCTGTATATCGCTTATGGCATCATCGTGATGAGGAGGGCTTGCGAGCCATTAGGTTCAACTCTTACTACGAGAGCCATGAGTGTTATCACACATACACAGTAAAGGCAAAGAGAGGCTGGTTTCTCTTTCCAATACACAAGAAATAGGAAGAGGTCTGTGAAATCGGGAGAGGCTCGATGCCTTAGGACTCAGGAGGTTATCATACTTGGCAATTCGAGTTTTGGGTGGGTAAGAACCAGAGGATGCACAGGCCTGTAAACCACTCTGCGTAATTAACACTAAACCCAAACCATTACCACTTACCTACTCAAATAATGAATGCGAGTGTGAATCATGCAAGAAAATAAGATGATGTGGAATTGTAAGTACATCAGTCCTGTACCATAGTGATAGGATTGTGATACGACTGGTAAGAGCAATATTCATATTTGGAATTTAACCCAAGGTTTTGTGCCATCAAGCATATCAAATGTAAAAATCATATAATCAACCATAGATGAGACTCAATTACATCTCCCAAAGTGAATAAATCAATGGCAATGGATCAATCAATTAGCTTACAAACTTTGAGATTTATAAACATATAGATTCCCTTTAGTTGTAATCCCTTTAGCAAAAGAAACAAAGAAATTATAAACTGTAAAATGATCACCCAAGACAAACTTTTGTTTTAATTTCATGCTTTCAGTCATGAAATCAAACAAAACAAGTGATAGATTAAAAAACAAAAAACTCTTATACTCAGCTAGGCCAATGAATCTCCTCAAAACCAAAAGATAGAAACGTTTGTAAGTATAAGGAGGAGGCAGCTACAATTTTTTTTTATCCCTTGGTGATGTTTTTTTTAAATGATAAAATTTGACAGAATTGTTGGCTGCCAACACAACCATATCTCCAAATCAACTATAGTGAAACAATCTAAACACTTTATCTTCTTTGACCAAACAAAAATGATTGCTTTAGCATTGTTTCACACATACAATTTCATAAATAAATTGAAAAACACACCCCAATATTTTTAATCGGAAAAATGGATATAAACTAAGTCAACCCTAGAAACCCACCATCTACTATCACCTTGCTCAATAAACATTTCAAACTCTTATTAAATCTCTTTCTTCATTGTTTTCTTAAGTGTTTCTTTTTTTTATTATCAAATTTTCAATTTGATTTATTTCTTTATTCCTTAAATTTTTTTAATTCATTTTATCATCAAATTTTTCTCTTTTTCATTAAATTTATAGATCATTTAAATATAATTTTATCTTATTTCAATTATAAATATTTTAATATTCTTCCTTGAATAACTTTTTAATTTTTTTCCCATGTGACTCAAGGTTATTCATATCTTTAATTCATTGAATATCTTTTAATTCATTGGATATGTTTATTCCAAATTCTCTCCTTTGAACGCAAAGTTATTTATTATGAATTTCATAGTTTAATTTTTAATTATTTATTTATTTTTAATTTTATTTTTTTAATATTTTAATTTACAATAATTATTTTTTAATTTAATTATTTTTTAAATATTAAATCATTATTTTTTTTCCAATTCTTAATATGATTGGAATTTTGGGTGTTTTCTTCTCACTAAATACATCTTAAAAGTATTAAACTTAGGTTACCTAGCAAACAAAATCCACACTTTAATTCATTAAACTAGCAAAATTTAACTTTTTAAACTCATTTCAAACTAATGGAAATAATTCACTTATCTAATCCATTAAACTCATTTCAAACCAATTAAAATAACTCTTTTACCAAATCCATTAAACTAACTTCTTAAACTCATTTCAAAACCACTGAAATAATTCATTTATCTAATCCATTACACTAACTTCTTAAACTCATTCCAAACCAATTGAAATAATTCCTTTACCTAAGTACCTCATTGGAACATGTGACTTACAAAGAAAACATTTGTTATTAATAACAATTACCTCATTGGAACATGTGACTTACAAACCAAACATTTGTTATTAATAATAAAATCTTTGAATTATACAGAGTAATCACACATATCGAGAAACCAGTAACCACACAAATATCAAAAAACGAATACACACTTGTGGATGAAAACCAACTTACCGTTCTTTATCCATGACATGAATGGATGGTTCTAAAACCAATTTACCGTTTTTTTTATCCATGACATGAATGGATGGTTCTAAAGACGGTGAGGTGTCACAAAAGTACACAGAACCAGTGATTCAATAGAGACTAGGAATTCAACCCTAAACCTCCACACTGAAAAATTACCTTACTACCTGGATATTTATGGAATGAAGACCAACGAACCCAGCCTGTTCATTAATTTTATTTGCACAGCCAACCCACCCTGTGCATTAACTTCATTTGCACAGCCATGATTGTCAGGGTTCAATTAACCTTATTTGCAGAGCCATGATTTCTTTTGGAATATGCTTTTTCTGATTCAATTATCTTTTAGTCGCAGAGACATGATTTCTGAGACAAAGAGGTCAAAATTGTTATAGGACGAGCCCCCCTCCGCCACCGCCGATCTGGCGGCCACCTTCAATTTCCTCGCTCTTTTTCTCAAGTCCCTGCCCTTTTCTTCCACCATTAACAGTTTAATTATTCTCTCAACGTCTTCTCTGGGGACCAGCCAGTTCTGTTCGACTCTCATTGGCGCTTCCAGCGCTATCTGAATCTCATCTACCACAAACTTCGAGTTGAAGTGCTGCTCTGAGGAGAGCGGCCAGGCGATCACGGGAACGCCCATCGTCATCGTCTCCAGCACGGCGTTCCATCCGCAATGGGAGAGAAAGCCAGCGGTGGCAGGATGTGCCAGAATGCTCCACTGCGGCGCCCAGCTTTGCATCATAAAGCCCTGCTCCCTCTCCACCATACGACAATGGAATCAATCCATCGGGGAGAAAATGTAGGGCCGAAGAGAATGCCTTCGATCCGGCATCAGACGGCGTCCGCAGAACCCAAACGAACTTCACCCCGCTCGCCTCCAAACCCATGGCCATCTCCTCAGTCTGAGCGCTCGAAATGGAATTCTCGCTGCCGAAAGAAATGTAAAGCACGGACTCCTTTGCCTGCGCGTCGAGCCAGTCCAAGCACTCGTCTGATTCCGTATTTACTCCTATTTCGACCAACGGGGCGATTCTGCTGGGTCGGTCTTGGAAAGCCTCGGGAGGGAGCAGGGGACCTATTGTTCTCAGAGTGCCGTAAAGTTTCTCAAAATGCTCCACGAAGTCCCGCTCCAGGTCGTAGAAGGTATTGGCTATCGTCCTCCAACTCTGCTTGTTGCCTTCTCTCATGCGGATTAACAACTGATGAATCGCGCTCCCCGCCGTCACTTCACTTAGCTCCGGCAACATCTGAAGGCTGGTGAGGTGCACATCCTTGGGAAGGCCCGGGACAACACATCGACCTGAAAGGGTGCGCGGGAGATTGCGAAGCAGAACGTTCCATACGATCTGACAGATGGACTCTGCGTACATGCCGCAGGTGTCGAAGCACACTCTTCGGATATCAAATTTTTTGGCGACGCCGGAGGCCCAGCCGAGGAGGAAGTCCGCGATGAGGCAGCTGAGCCGAGGTCCAGGGGATTCGCTCGTGTTGAATATTTCTCCGGCCATAAATCGTTGTAGGAAGCGTTCGAAGGGGCCCTCCAAGCTCTCGTTTGCGGCGAGTGAAGGGAGCGGCTGATCATCCCAGTGCACGGTGTCCAACTGGTTTTTGGGTATCTCCATTTCGACCAAGCGGATGTCCAGCCCGTTCTCCCTTGCGGACTCCACCTTCTTCTGCAGAGAAGATGTGTGATGAAAGGTGACAACGAAGGTGACCGTGAAGCCCCGGGTTGTTTCGATCTTTGGTCTCATAAGGGACACGCACATATATGCACATTCCATCTTTGGCCTGCTGGTCTATCTGGCTGGACATAAATAATATTATCTTTGAAAATGGGAATCTTTTTTTTTGTTTTTTAATAGCTATGTTGTATTCAAAATGCTTGGAATATACAAAACTTAGAATGATTTATATCATAGAAAGCTAAAGTCGCAACATATAAAGAAGACGTCTTACATAAATGTCATTCTCATTGGATGGTTGGATGGTTTGATGGAGTGGAGTAGTGCAAAATAGTGGTACTCAAAGTGGAACTGGTGGTTTGATTAAAACCTCGGAAAATACTTACTATAAATGGACCTTCAATTGTGGCTCGGGTACCAACACCAAGGCAGAGTTATTGGGCGCATGGGCCATGCTCTTTCTGGCATCCAAACTTCACATTGAAACCCTCCAAATTCTTGGAGATTCCATAATTATCATCGAGTGGTTGAGCAACAAGGGCGACCTACAAGCTATTTCTCTCTTAGCCTGGAAGGATCGAATAAGAACTCTAACAATACAACAAATCAGTTATCAAAGGAATCTCTACAAAAAAAAGAAGGCATCATTACATACAACCATTGGATAGATGGTCATGAGGAACCACCTCTCTTTCTTACACTCTTATAAGAGCAACGTTCATCTCTCTTAAGTGGTTTTTCCTGGTTTTTTGAAAAGTTGATGTTATACTTCAGTTGAAAAGTTGATGTTATACTTCAGAATTACTAGCAGTTCAATTTTGTCTCTTGTATTTACCTAAAATTGAGAATTTTCTTCACTTTGTTGGTTGAGAGATCGTCATAGGAGAAAGTTCTCACTCTATTCACAACTCCTGTACAACTATGTTTTAGAACATAATATTATATCTTAATATAATAGAGAAATTTACCAGTTGGAAAAAAAAGTAAAAGTAAACTCCAACGACCATTCACATGTTTCACGATATAAGTTTGTCAACCGTCTTTCCTCTCATTTAAATCAAGCTAAAAGAGGTGCCCACTAAAGATCGTTAAAACACAACACATATATAACACATGTATATCTTTTGAATGTTGGGTGATTCACCATCTATATGGAAGGGAAATTATACTCATTGAAATAATTTGTTGGTGATTTATAAGAGAGTAGATTTTCATTATTATCATATGTTTTTATGTTTTTAGGTATCAAGAAATACTTACTAAAAAAGACACTAACAAACACTTTTATAAGAAAAACTTTCCAAGAAAATAATAACACCAAAATTAATGATGATGTTGATTACATTTTTTACTTAATGTTAAAAGGAATTTAATGGTGAATACATTTATTTTAGTTTTGGTAGAATTTCCTTTTCAAATTAAGAGGGACATTTTATTTAATTTTGACCATAAAAAATTGGTCCCCAGGATTTTGGCCCATATTAAGATGATGTACATAACTAAAATTTGAAAAAAAAAAACTCAAAAAGGGGCACAATATTACTTAGTTGATGGGAAAATGAAGTTACAAAAAAATTAAGTTTGTTCACTTTTTTTTCTTTTCTTTTTTGTTCTTTTAATATGAAGGTGACAAAATGAAACAGTTCTCAATTACTAATAATGATAATCATGGTTGGATAGTATTCTAGTATTAGGAAAATAGAGATATTAAAAATAACTTTTAGGAAATGTGTTTATTCTTAGATCTTACTTTGTTTCCTACAAAGTTTTATTTAATCAAAATTAATTTTAGATCTTACTCCAAAATCAAAAACTCATTTCATCCTAACTTTTTTCATTTATATGTCACTTTAAAAATTATAATTAATTCCTCGTTTCATCCTAACTTTTTTCATTTATATGTCACTTTAAAGATTATAATTAATTCCCTAAACCACTTATTATTAGAGTGTGAGGTAACAACCCTTCCATGTAAGTGGTAAGTGTTGTACGTCAAAAATATATGTACCAATGTAGAAACCTGTCATACAATCAAGCAACGTAGACTTGCCATTGCAACGTTGCCATGTAACTTGAATACATATCCATACGTAGGAATTCGAATTTTTTAAAGCATTAAGTAGCTACGAATTAGAACACATCAAGTCACTTTTTAAACTCAAAGACAATTAGAGCATCTGATTTTTTTTAATCTACTAATGATCAACTAATGTTCCATAACCAACAAAGTATAAAGTATAGCGAAGAAAAAGACAATTAGAGCATCCGATTTTTTTAATATACTAATGATCAACTAATGTTCCATAACCAACAAAGTATAAAGTATAGCAATGTTCCATAACCAACAAAGTATAAAGTATAGCAGAAGAAAAACACATCCTGATCAATGTCTATGTCTACACGTCTAGTCTCATAATCAACCCAACAAAAAAATGGGTGTTCATAATAAGAACTAAAAAGATTTTTAACGAGAACAACCTCAAACAACATTTACACTGTGTGTTTAAAAACAATGTGTACCAATGAAAAACAATTCAACAACTTAGGCTGTCAACGCCGTCCCATAATCAACCCAACCAAAAAATGGGTGTTCTTAACAAGAACTAAGAAGATTTTTAACGAGAACAACCTAAAAAAACATTTACAAAAAGTGCTTAAAAACAGTGTGTACCAATGAAAAACAATTCAACAACGTAAGCTATCAAGAAAATAAAATAGCAATGAAAAACAATTCAATAACTTAGGTTATCAAGAAAATAAAATGGCTATGAAAACTAGTCATTCAACATAACAGTATAAGAACTAAGAATTAATGAAGAACATCAACATATAAGATCTTATTACCTTATGTTGAAGGAATCAAAACTTAACATAAACCCCACACACAAGTGAGACAGAGTTCACACAACTTGCATTAAGGAGAGAAATCAATTGCATTTATAGTTTATGAGTAGATTAGATCTTACTCCTATCTAAGTGGATCTCAAACCACCTACAACCTCAATCTGCATACCAATAAAACAAACTCTAAAAAATATTCTATTTTAATAGATTCTAGATGTTTCTTCATTATTCTAACATCCCCCTTTAATGAAGAAACAGATTTTCTATCACTCCTAACTATTTCCTGCATTCTTCAAAGTTCATCTTTCCAAGAGGCCTGGTAAGGATGTTAGCCACAATATTAGTGGCATTACAATAGATCAAATCAATTTCCTTTGAATGTATCTTCTCTCTTACAAAATGATGTTGAATTTCGATATGTTTGGTTCTGGCATGATAAATTAGGTTGTGTGCCAATTTAATAGAACTTTGATTGTCACATTTGAGAATAGTTGGTCTCATTTGTTTATTTCCAATATCTTCAAGAATTCTCCTTAACCAAACAACTTCACAAGTAGCATTGCATAGAGCTTTGTACTTAGCTTTTGTTGATGATAAAGAAACAGTTAATTGTTTCTTACTGCTCCGTGATACGACCCATGTACCTATGTTGAATGCATATCCTGAAGTTGATTTCCTGTCATCGGGATTTTCGGCCCAGTTTGAATCACAGTAACCTGTCAACTCAACATCACAATCATTAGTACACATAATACCAAAATTAACAGTTCCTTTCAGATATCGAAGAACTTTCTTCGTAGATTTCTAGTGACTCTGTGAAGGCTTAGCCATGAACTGACTAAGGATGCTAACTAAGTATGCAATGTTTGGCCTTGTAGTGGTGAGGTAGTTCAGACTTCCCACCAACTGACGATATAAAGTACCACCTGTCTCTTTAAATCCATCTTCATTGTACAACTTTGCATTCTGTTCTAAGGGAGTTGACACAACTTTACATTCACTTATGTTGAACCTTTTAAGAATTTATTTTGTGTATTTACTTAGATTGATCAATGTTTTACCAGACTCTCTCCAAACCTCAATTCCTAAATAATAATGCAATTAGCCAAGACCTTTCATTTGCATGCATTGCCTGTAATAATGAGATCATCCACATATAAAGATATTAAAGCAACATTTCCTTCTTTATTTTTCTTAACATACATGTTAGGATCATTTTTGCTTTTCACAAACCCATTCTGATAAAAGAAGGTATCTATCTTTACATACCAAGATCTTGGTTCCTGTTTCAAACCATATAATGCTTTTCTTAACCTGCATAATAGATGCTCATGTCGCTGCTTGACAAACCCTTCAGGTTGAACCAAATAAACCTCTTCCTTTAAATCACTATTCAGAAAAGCAGATTCGACATCTAAATGATATAATTTCCAATTATGTTTTGTAGCTAAGGCAATTAGTACTCTAATTGTATTCAATTTAGCCACTAGTGCAAAAGACTCCTCTTCACGCAAGCGACTGGGCCACAAGAGTCGGCAGCGCGAGCTCCTCCTCTTAGTCATGAACCAACATACAACAACGAACGCATGGATGGAAATTCACGCTCACGGTTTGGCATGCGGTGGCTCTCTTATCCTCTGCTCTGGTACCAAATCAAAACTTAACATAAAACCCACACACAATTGAGACGAATCTCACACAACTTGCATTAAGGAGAGAAACCAATTACATTTATAGTTTATGAGTAGATTAGATCTTATTCCTATCTAAGTGAATCTCAAATCACCTACAACCTCATTCTACTTACCAATAAAATAAACTCTCAACAATATTCTATTTTAATAAATTCTAGATGTTTCTTTATTATTCTAAATTAACATATAATTATTCTAAATGGTTGATGTAAGTTTTTCCACATTACTATGAAACAAATTGAAGTAAAAAAAATGAAAACTGGAGCATACTCAAGTGTGATAAATACTACTATGGAACATATTGAAGTAAAAACAATGGAAACTCGAGCATACTCAAGTAAGATAAATAAATGAAGCATACTCAAACAAACTATAAAACCCTCGTAAATCGATGAAAACAATCTCTCCTTTGGAGCACTAGATTTAGTACCTGGATTTTTCACAAATATTTAAATAAATAATTTACAGTTATCAATTTGTAGCATTTTTTTGTTACGTTCTTTTTTCTAGTAGATTAAGAGAGATTTAAATAAAGTTTTAGGTTAAATTAAATGATAATTTTTTTGGAATATTTGTTTGAAATTCGGTAAGAAATTGTTAGATTTTTAGATTTCAGTGATTATTTCTGTATAATTCTAGTACTCCAAAGATTTTTCGGCATATCGAATTCATTTATACATTCAAAAATGGATTTTAAACAACAAAAAATAGCAATTCGTATAAACTTATATCACATAATTCCCCAAAAAACTAAACAACACTCTCAAATAAATGTTAAAAATCTTTGCTCTTCACAACCTAACCGGCATTATTTATCGACAAAGCTAATGGACTTGCTCCAGCTTTTAGTGTGCATATGCTAACAAACGTCCAAGAGTCTTCATTTGAAAAAAAAACACCTGACAAATTTTAGGTCGGATCCTGCGAGCTTCCGAATTTCACAGTCCTGCGCATAGAAAAAGCGCCGACATATTGTTGGATAAGTATAAGAAATTTACATTTTTCTGCATTAAAATTTGCCAGTTGATCAGTTCATTAATCATTTGATGATATAATGATGATAAAAAAAAACAATAAATCAATCCTATTCTTTGATTTATATTGTTTACAATAAGGAAGATATGAAAGATACAGTAGGTTAAAGTTTCTAAGAAATAGGCTAAAGCTTCTATGAAATGAGGATTTTTTTGGGGAGCATTTGTTAAAATGGGTGAGAAATTTTTAAATTTATAAATTTGAGTGATTATATCTGTATAATTTGAATGCTTTACAGATTTTTCATTTTATTACATTCAAAAATAAATTTTAAATAAAAACAAAATAGTGATTAATGTAAATTTATATGACGAGATTCCAATTACTAAAAACCATTTAGTAAAACAACTTGACAATGCCTATTTAATTTGAAAAAACAAAATTGTTTCCTGGTTGGTTACCAGTGTTCGATTCTTTGCAATGTCTCGAAAGTAATTTGGATCAACTCTGAGAAGAACGCCCAGGCGATCATGGGAACACTCATCGTCATCATTTCCAGCACGGCGTTGCCTCCGCTCTGGAAAGACAAAGCCAGGACGGATGTCAAGCATGGAATTTGATATGATATTCCAAAATTTAGTTGCTCTGCTACCTAATTCTAATCTTAAGTAACACAAAAGTTCCCAGAACCCTTCAGCTTCTGTTCAATGCAATCTCTGTCATCGTTATAAAGAATTAGTTTTTATTGTAGCTCTTGCCACTAAGTGGGCTCAAGGTCCTGTAGCACAGATTTTTCTATTTTTCCATTTTCTGGTTATTCTTAAGGGCTGTTTTAGACGTCAACAATTTATTTTCAAAATTGAAATGGTCCGTTGTAAGCATGGGTGAGGAGAATTGGTAAAATTCTCAATGCTTAACTTTTATAAAAAAAATGTTTAAATAAATCTTCAATTTATTAAGCAAGCTTTCTATGAAGATGTTATTTTCTAACTCACGTATTCGGGTAGTAGAAGATGATGCCTTTTGAATATCAACATGTTTTTGGAGCCACAATGATATTAACTAGCACAGTGGCTAAATAGCTGTTGGTGAACGCCTGAAAGACTGATGAGATGAAACGAATCGAATATATTAAATTTTATTATTGATTAACAAATAAAGCTTCATTTATTTGGTGTTAAAATTTTAATTTCTGTTAATCACTTAAGTGACAATCAGTTAGCTATCAAAGTAATTTTTAAATATGATTAGGTAAATGTAAAAAAATAAACACATAAACTGATGTCTTTATAATAACTAGGAAGTTAATGATTGAAATCACAGCCATTTATTTTGTGTGACTACTAAGAATATTCAAGCCATATTTAATCCCGTCTATAGAAAACTTATTAAACACTAAACCCCTATTAAATCTGCCCATTATAGAAAACTTATTAAGCACTAAACCCCTATTAAATCTGCCCTCGACGTAAAAATAAAAATATTGATTAATACAAAATGGTTATTAATCTTAAAAGATTAACATTATCTTGTTTTATTATTACTTATTAAAAAAGACAGAATTTTTAAAGTTTGTTATTTTAACCAGACAGAAGGTAAAAACCGTTTAAGTAGAGATTAAATCTCTTTTAAATCTCAATACCAAAGTATTTGTAAAATCACAAATATTTATTATGTATTAATCCATAAAAACTAATGGGAATTCACTAATCTTATTGGCAAGTTATTAGAGCTTGGAAGTAACATAATAAAACATAAAATTAACTTTTCTTTAGTGAGATTCTATAAACTTATATTGTATTTGTTTTTATTTTTCTTAAAAATTTGTATAAAAAAATATTTATATTTGATTGAAGGTAAGATATTATTAGATATTACTTCAATTTCTTTAAAATTGTATTTCTATGCTAAAAAATAACGAGAGAAATGTTCCAAGATCATCATAGTTTTGATGACTAATGAAGTTAGGAAGGTAGGTAATGTAGAGAATATTTTTAAATTGGGGTAATTTTGATCTTCTAAATTAGGGTTGACCACCTCCTTGTAGTATCTTAATTTCCTTTTATCCACTAATTCTTTATCACCCCACATATTCTCCTTAAATTTAGAAGTGATAATATTTATAATATTATCTATATTATGCATGATGGATTATTCTTGAATTCTCCAATGATTTAGCAAAGATTTGGCATCTTTATGTCATCCCACCTTGAGCAGCTAGCACTAGGCTAGAGTTTGAAGCAATTTTGGGAAGCCTCTTGTCATCCATTTTGTTTATCTTGTTTTTGTATGTTAGATACCTAATCATAGCAATGCTCTCAATAGGGAAATGCTTGCTTTTATGACAATAATGATTTTGATATTATAAGTTATAAAATTCTTTTAAATTTGTTTTATCATTTTCTAAGATTTTCTAAATATATTACAACCCCAAACTTCACATCCATATACACAATAAAATATAATAATTAATACTCAATATTATATATATATATATATATATATATAATTATAATTAAAATTATTATAATATAATAGTTTAGTTAATATTGAGTATAAGTTTACACCAACTTTATCTTATTTTTACTACTACATTTTATATTCTTTTAAATTATAATATTTTCCTAGATCAATTTTCACATTCTTTTAAATTATACTATTTTTCTATGTTTATTATTAATTTCCTTTAAAACATGCGCTT
>SNQJ01S0051653.1:87269-108442 GCA_010110895.2 Picea sitchensis
ACCAAAACCCATGAATACCGGCTTGCTAAGTTTCCCCATCAACCACCCCAACAATGGTCAAAAGGATTAGTGTAAGATCCAAGCAGTCATCCGAAGTGAAAGGAACCTAATGCATACATAAGAAGATTGTAATGATCAAATATGACACATACCATGATACCTCGGACCAATTACCTCATGGAGCAAGAGTCCTTTTTGATGCAAGTCCAGGCCGATAGTGATGGAAGCTGGTACTGCTGACAGGACAAAGCTAGCTGGGAAGAAGAAAGATGGGCCCTCCAGGGCCATGCTCAAGTCGCTCCTGCTCTCGGTAATCCATGTCTAGGACCATGTGGGCCTCGAGACATGATCTCCTAGTTATCCCTAGATATCGGGGATAACAAAACCAACCTTAACATATTTCATGACGCAAGATAAATATACTTTATTTTACATGGTGCAAGAGAAATAAGAATAATCAAATCATATATCTACATTTCTCTAAGGCATAAGAGAAATCCAACTTCTAAACCATCATAAAACAATTTTGTAAAAATGTGTAAGGGTAAATTGATTCTTAGACCATCATACGAAAACAAGCGTAAAGGCGTGAGCATAATCATTGCATGTTCCCTGGCGCAAGGTCATCTCGTATTCCTTAGTGAAACAAAACACTAGGACTTCCCAGGCGATCACCCATCTCGGTACTACTCTATCCTGAACACGCTTAAGTGCAAAGCTCCAATGGGATCCGGTGCATTAATGTTATGCTATAGGCATGTGCATAAGACCACTAGGAAATGGAGATGGAATTACATTACAATATCCATAAAAAAGGTGAATATCATGGTTTATCAAAACCACATGCTTGAAAAAGTTGATTCAGTGGAAAAGGTGGATGGCCACCAAGATCCACCTAAATCATTCCTGCCCCCTTATGAAGCACTAGTCCCCATTGCATCAAGTTCCCTCGAGAGATGGGGAAAAAATCATTGAATTGTAACAACCCTTTGTTGTGCCTAAGAAAAAGCGAAGCACAAAAGGTAATTTTTTTTTTGCATTAAGAAATTAACATTGACACATGATCACAACATCACCTAATCAACAACATCATAAGTAAAATCCGTACCAACTGCTCATCATGGAAATCACTAATGTCGCATTCAACATGTCAACGAAGGATAACGACACATGAACATAAATAACGTAGCAGATTAGCACATCATAATATCTTGAAGCATTTTACAACAACATTTAATCAGATAATGAATATAAGATGACTACCCACCCAACCTACCCTGCAAGGTTAGGACCTCCAGGACACATAAACAATGCTCAAGCCCAGGTTCCAATTGATTTTAACCATTTAAGGTCTCAGGGATGACGACTATTTTGAGGAACAAGGAGGTGTCTACATCCCACTAACAAACAAGTCCAACATCAAATAGATCAATCAACAACATCAACTATAATCAATGGAACAATAGGGTTCTATTAACCAATCACACCTCACATAAATTCCAAGGCGCAAGAGAATTTAATTACTAATCAATCTTACAACGACATAAGATAAGGAACATTGTAATCAACTTTATTTTTACATTCTAGGCGCAAAAAGGAAAACATCTACTTTACCTCAAGGTGCACGATTAATCAACCATTTAATTTCAACAATAAACAACATTATCTCAAGGTGCGTGCATGATCCAAAATCCAAATTAACATAAACCAACCTTAACATATTTCATGACGCAAGAGAAATATACTTTATTTTACATGGCGGAAGAGAAATAAGAATAATCAAATCATATATCTACATTTCTCTAAGGTATAGACAAAATCCAACTTCTAAACCATTATAAAACAATTTTATAAAATTGCGGAAGGGTAAAATGATTCTTAGACCATCATACAACAAAAAGCGTAGAGGCGTGAGCGTAATCATTTCATGTTCCCTGACGCAAGGGCATTTGTTATTCCTTAGTGAAAGAAAACACCATGGTTTAATCTTGGTTGGCCACAAGCATTTTTGAAGTAGTTATTCTTATTGCACTTGGTATTAGCCTGTTGAAGGATGTCATGAACCTGTTTTTGGAGGTGATGGATCCGTTCAACAAATATGGATGCATGATCTACCTTGTTCTTAGTGTGGGTGGACTTTGTCAGTGAAATGCATCAGGAAGAGATATGTCAATGGGGTCTAATGGGTAGAACCCCAAGCATGCCTAAAATGGGTCATGGCCAATAGAGCTATGTTGAACATATGGAAGACTCCCATTCTCTAGAAGGGAGCGTCTATAGATTGGACCATTGGGTAAGGGAGCACCGAGCACCAAGTCAATGGAATTCTTTCCTTGGTAGTGTAGAGGAACCCTTGTAGGTGAAAAAATATATTTGTTCTCCTCTAAAATATTGTCGACTTGCATTTTTTGTATAGAAAGGTCTTGGGCCGAGGTTGTACTGGTCGCAGTGACCTTCTTTTCATTGTCTAATTAGATCGTGAAGAGGGAAATTTTTTTGGTCTGAGAGATTAATTTGTGGCACTGTTTTTCCAATATCAATGAACTAACAATAGTCAAAGCTACCTCTAGTACCCTATAGAGTTAACTTCCCAGAGTAACAATGACACTGTGAGGTTGTGAATCATAGATATCATGATGTTTCCACGTATATGGTTGTCCTAAAATAACATCACAGACTTCAATTGGGGAAACATCACATAATACCTCATCCTTGAAGGACTTGATGTTGTAGGAAAAGTGGCACTGCTAGTTGTCACAAATTTCTCGTCCTTGGCTCAACCATCCAATGGTATATCGTTGGGGGTGTGGCATCATTGGTAGCTTAAATATCTTGAAAACCTCAACTAAGATCAGGTTATTCTGTCTCTCTTTGTCAATAATGAAATGCAATGGGGTCCCCTTTACCCACATCTGCGAGTGGAAGAGGCGCTCCCCCTCCTCAAGATCCTCTAGTTCTTATACTTGTATTGTTGTGGCTGTGATGGTAGCCGTGGGTTCAACATCGATGATCTATTTCCATTTATTGTGCTTTGAGTCAAAGTTTGAGTTAGGTTCTGATTCTTTTTTCTTTGAGCTCGACCACCAATGAATGTTTTGAGTGACATTGATCGGTGTTGTGCCAGGGGATTTTGTGGAACTCACACTACTTTCCAATGTCTTTATTAGACTTCCCATTACCCTTCTTTTCCTGCCTCTTGGATTGGATGTCTTGAGGTTGGCCTTCCTTGATCTGTCCTTCATTCTATGAGTTAGGGTCACATTTTCCATGCTTTTTTTCTGGCATATTTTCAAACCTAAACTCTGCTTACTTCCTTGCTCGAATTTTTGCTCGATTTTGACTACATATTTATAAGCATCTCCCAGTGAGAAGATGTCCAAGAAATCTATCTATGTTTGGATGTACCTGTACAAACCAATGCGGTACTTCAAAATGAGGTGTCACTCAGAGTCTTTGATACTCATGTTTGAGTGCAAGGTATGAAATATGTTAGTGTACTCTGTCACCATCTGGTCTCTTTTCTGACACAAAGTCGTCCATCTCATGTACTGGTTATCATAATTTCCAATAGGGTAGAACTCCTCCTTGAGGGAATATACAAAGATCACCCAAGTGGCTTCTCTCCCAAATTGCATAGATTCATTCACGGTGTACCTCTCCCAATAACCTCCCAACCAAGCTTTGAAATGGGGAAGGGATTTAAGGAGCGTGAAGGTGATATTTTTACTCTCGGGAAATTTTTGGACACAGTAATAACCTTCTAGCAGATTCAACCATTTTTATAGAGCATTTGCATCTATTTGGCCTTCAAATAAGGGGATATCAAAATTGACTTGTTTCTTAAAGGGTGACGTACCTTTGAAATGGATTATTGTCGAAGATTCCTTGGATTATTTCGGTAGTCCCTAAAGGATTTGAGCGAATTTGTCCATCATCTTGTTCCTCTGTCGCATGAGGGATTCCTCGAGCAACGTCTTGAAAGTATGTCCTACTTTGTCATATCTATTTTCTTCTACCATGGGAGGTTGCTTGGGATGAAGAGAGTGGTTGTACTCAAGAGAAAATATCTCTAGACCTGACTCTCTATACCTTGACCTCATCGGGGACATGCTCTGAGAAACAACAAGGAGCATAATACTCTAATACCACTGATCTATATTATGCTGAGAAAAAAATGAGACACAAATGAGAATATAGAAGAGAACATGAAAATACAATGACACCCAACTTCTATTAATGAATAAAATAGATTTGGTTTCATAATTCCTTCCCATTAACTTTTCCTAGTTATTATCCAGAATTCCTTCCCATTAACTTTTCCCAGTTACATTTCGATGCAGGAATTAGAAACATTTGAGAGCGTCGTTCCCTAGTTATATACCCACCTTCAAGTAGGAGGATAATATTCATACAAAGAGGGGGAATCTCATCGACCCAGATGCAATCATATGCATAGGAATAGTGAAAAAAAATGTGCAGTAGCGATAGAAAGTTGATTGTATGTGGAGTCTACTACTACATCCAGAGGACGGTGAACAAACTTTGAAAAACAATATGACTTTCTGTCAAGTCTGTTACCACACCCAGAAGTAGCTCAACAAACTTTGAAATATAAACTTCTATAATTTTAGGATGTTGATTCAACCACCCATACAATTTCTCATACTCTTGACGATCCAAATTTATAATTTCCCTCTGAGCATATTCACGAATGGAGTAATATTTTGCATCATTTTTTAATATTCCAGACCATTTTGCAAGCCATGGTATGTGTGACTCCTCTGACGAAAGATGAATTATTTTGTGGTCGACAAAATTTGATACACTTGCCAAATCTGTGTTGTTGGAAGAAACTATATACTTCAACGAAGGAGAATTTTGTAGGTGACCTGAAAGTACCTTCCAACTCTTAGTAAGAAAACAAAGAATTTCAACAAACAAATCTTTAGGCAGGCCTTTCAACCAACCAAAGCATTGAATACAAGGAGAACACCAATCACAAGATACTTGATTTTTTTTTTGTGTCTGAGTTTCTGTTGGCTAACAGAGTTTTTTTTGGCTCAAATATGACATCACATAAAACCATTCCCTCGTCTTTCAATTGGGTCTAAATGACATCTCTAAGTTTTCTCACATGTCCATGACCAGGAACATTACAACGAAGGCACCTTAAATCCCAACTCTTCGATGATAGAGAGAAATGGGAATAAATATTTAAAATGAACGCTGGAGGATGATAGTATAATATTCCGTAGATTTTGGTTTAATTCGTTTTAATGGAAGATGCCCTCGATATTTTTTCTTATCAATGCCAATATTTTTGAAAATATATGTTGAATAGTCACTAATAACACGAGTTAACATTCCCATATGCAAGCATATTCTCAAATATGACAACTTGTAATATATGCACAATATTAAAGAGGGACATGAAGTCAAGACCTCTGTGGATGACACATTTGTGGATGGCAGCGTGGTAGTACAATATTGCACTCTTACTATGATGATGCCTTTAAAAACCTAAAATAACCAACACTTTTTGCAAATTCAAAATGGACGCAATTTTTTTTATCAGATCCCATAATATTCACCTGTTAATGCGTTTTAATGGGAGATGTCCTCGAGATTTCCGCTTATTAAATCCAATCTTTTTGAACCTGTCTGGTGGGTTGTAAATAGTAAAAGCATAATTAATGTGCATTGGGAAGGGCGAAAGGTGGCGGGGATGGAGGGGAGCGAAAAATGATTTTAAACTTTTCTGAACCTGGGAGTGCGTGAACCCGCAAAACTTTGAAGACTCGACTAAGTATGGAAAGGTAGGTCGGATAGACAGAGTCATCATAGGTAGAATCAGGCTTGTGAGTTTGAGGAGTCCAGGGTCAAATTGTAGATCACGTAAGTTTTGGGTGCAAGATGTATATCCCAAACACAGGTTACCAAAGTTCGATAGCACCTATCCGCAAACCCACGCTCATAAAATTGGCTAACTATGCAAACAAATGACGGTCAATCAGACTCGTGATATGAATATATAGATGGAGATGACGATTTCTCAGTTCGCCACACCGATAACCTGCGAGCACAAAAACATGACAAAGTATAGAACCAGAAATGCATAATAGATGGTAAGAACAAAAGGGAAAAACAAGAAAGTTTAGAAGAAATTGTCTAAGTATGAAAATGAACGGCGGTCGGTCAGACTCATGATGTGAAGATGTATATGGAGATGACGATTTGTCAATTCGCCACCCTGGGAACTCGCGACTGCAGAAACGTGACAAAGTATAGAACTAGAAACACATAATAGAGGGGAAGCACAAAAGGGAAAAACGAGCAAGTTTAGAAGAGGAAAATGAAAGGGAGAGAAGAACTTTATCACTCACACAACAACACTTAGTCTCATATCTATGAATCCATAGAAATACATTAACTATGGAAAAAACATTGTCAACTATGAAATATAGTTGGAGCTCGATAAACTCTGGTTCAAGTCAAAAGAGATGTTGTTTATATCCACTGCAAAATTTTGCATATTATTTTATCTTAATAGTATTTTTGGGGGAGCCAACTGTAAAACCATGTTCCAATTTGCGTTTTCCAAGTGGAGATGTGTTTGTGAAGAAACAAGTACGAAGAGGCTTAATTGTAGCTGCAGGGCCTCAACTCTGCAAAAGTTGAATCAAACAACAATAAGCAACATCCAACGAACCAATGAGAAAGCATCAACTAGTAAACCAGGAATGTCGGTGAAGAACAATATTGTACAAATTTACTGCAGACAAGATTGTATAAAAAAATTAGAGGAATATATTGTAACAAGGCCTGGCAGGTAAACATGCAAGATTGTAAGGACCATGCAAAGGCCTCCCACTGTGCAAACATTTAAGGAAGCTGCAGTTTTGCATGGTTGGCATTTTGCATCCACAATTGGAACACCTCCATAACACCCACTTACATAAAAAAATGAAATCGAATTTTCTCTTTGCATACAAACATGTTTTGGAAGAGGATTTTGACTCAGGCATCTCCAACATTTAAAATTTTCACTTGCAAACTGGAAATAGAAAACAACAAAGAATGAACATGAACGTAAATATAGCAATGAAACCCACCCGTCAATGGGGAACGACAACAACAACAACAACAACAACAACAACAACAACAACAATAGGCAAACAAGAAACCAATCAACAAGCAACGAGCAAGTAGAAACCAGTGAACTAGGAATGCTGCCAAAGAACAATATCACCCATATTAACTGCAGACAACATTGCAGAAGAAAAACTAAAGGACGAAAATGTATTGAAACAGGCCTATCAAGCAATGCAAGAATGAAACCACAAAAACCGAGACCCACTGGTGAATGGAGAAGGACAAAAGTGAAACACCTGGCCCACAAACTGTAACAACAGATCCAACTGCAGATGCAGGACCCCAACCTTGCAAAGTTGAAGCAAACAAGAGAAAGCATCAAATAACAACCCAGTGAAGAAGCACCAAAAGGCCCAACTGCATCTACAAGACCTCAACCCTGCAAAGTTGAATCAAACAACAATAAGAATCATCCAGTGAACCAAGAAGCAAGCACCAACCAACTGACCAGGAATGTCGGTGAAGAACAATATTGGCCAAATTCACTGCACATAAGATTGTATCAAAAAATTCGGGGGAAAATGTATTGTAACACATCTGTTAACCAAACATTTTAGGCTATGAGACCTACCAGGTAAACATTCAAAGATGTCAGGACCATCCAAAGGCATGCCACTGTGCAAGAAATTAAGAAAGGTGTCGTTTTCACGGTTGGTATTTTTCAATACCGGGAGTGATCAAAATCCTCTTGCAATCCATCTTTGTATGTGATTACTATGACCAGAGAAGCAAGATTGTAATGTTGTATCCGTCTCGTTCCTGATTGCCAATTTTGGACACAAAACCTACTTCCATCCCAGCCATAGTGACATATAGAAAAAATAAATCGTATTTTCTCCTCACATACAAAGATGTTCTACAAGAGGATTTCGACTCAGGCATCCCCAGTAGTCAAATTTCCCACCTACAAACTGCAAATAACAAGCGAAGCTAAACACGACACCCAAACCTACCCGTCAATGGGGAACGACAAAAGGCCAGTTCCAATCGCGGTTGCAGAATCCCAAACGTGCAAACCACAACAAGACCAACACAAAAAAAAGAACAACAATAACAGGAAACAACAATAAATCAGTGAACAAGCAAGAAGAAAGCATGAACCAGTGAACCAATAATGCCGCTGAAGAATAGTATTTCCCATATTCACTACAGAGAACATTGCATATAAAAAAAACGGAAGAAAATGTATTGTAACAGGCCTGTTAAGTAAACATTTAAGGCTGTGAGGCCTGCTAGGTAAACATTTAATTCTATCAAGACTGCTCTGTAAACATTCAAGAAAGAATGTAGTGTGACAGGTCTGTTACGTATGAAAAACATTTATTATATTATTTTATTATAATAATAAAAAATTAGTAACAATAGTTCGAACAATAGAGGCTATGTAAAAAAATAAATTATTCAAAGGACAAACTAATATGAAGTCAACTAATAAAAAATTGACTCTCTATCTTCAAAACTTTGGATATCCAAACATTTCAAGAAAAAAATAAAAACTCAGCAAGACCGTATATGATCAAAAAACTTGGATATGCTAACATATCAAACATTGGGAATAGCGAAGATGGAAATAAGACCTCCAATCTATTATTGAATCAGATCATGACATATATAATATTTTTTATTATATAAAAATCATTGTTTTTAGTTCCCTAGTTCCAACAATAAATATTATGCAAATATTTTTAGTCAAAAGAAAAACTAATATGAAGTCAATGAATTATCGATCGCTATAGTCCCTCTATGCCTTTGACATAGACTAATAAGAAGAAGACTCTAAAACTTTTCAAAAATATATTTCCCATCCTAGTGACAATTTCACATCAATAGACATAGACATGGGTGGATTGCAGAGTGATATCTACGCAACACTCTTCTAAAACACATGATCTAGAGAAGCTAGTCACATCAACATATATGAATCAAGTCCACAATTTTATATATGGAGCACTCTAATCTAAAACCCATAATTTGGAGAAGCTATGATCCAGAGAAGCTAGTCACATCAATAGATATGAGTCGACCCCACAATTTTATATATGGAGCACTATAATCTAAAACCCATAATTGGAGAAGCTACAAAGGGATCAACACTACCTCGCCTAGACATTTTGTAGAACATTTTTTCCATCTCAAAATGTATTTGACAATTGTCACAAAATTGGCATGTTTAAAGTTAGAGACAAAAAAATTATTAAATCGTACATTTGATGTTTCACTATTCAAATAACCTGTCATAACTTTTGACAGTTGTCTAATGATAAGGTTACTCCATGCATGGTAGAAAATGGCATGGGTTGTTTCTTTTGACCTAATCTCATTAATAGAATAGGTTAAAGTGAAATGTTGGATAACTAATTTGTTTAGTTCACACATTAATAGAGTAGGTTAAAGTGAAATGTTGGACAACTAATTTGGTTAGTTCATGCATGGTAGAAAATGGTATGAGTTGTTTCTTTAAATATGATTTCATTAATAGAATAGGTTAAAGTGAAATGTTGGAGAACTAATTTCAATTTGAGCGTATTCATTTTCATAGTTAGTCATAGTCATAAAACATGAAATTTTTGGATATTTTGGATATATACTATGTCAAAGTTTTGAAACTTCCAAAGTTTAGAGTGGACACTCCACCCAAAATTGATGAGTGGAATATCCACAAGAAACGTTAGATGTTTCAAAACTTCCTACAAAATATATAACTAGAAATTTCATGCTTTATAACTAATTCCAAGTTTTTCCAACCCTTCTCTTATTTCCTACATAATATATAACCAGAAATTTCATGCTTTATAACTAATTCCAAGTTTTTCCAACCCTTCTCTTATTACGATGATGATGATGATTAACGTCCACTAAGACCTAATTGGTCTAGAGAATGTTGCCTGCAATTTCTAGTTTTCTACCACCATGTTGAATCTAACCCTAACACAGAAGGAGGATATTCTTGTGGAGCAAGGAGGATATTTTGGTGAGGGGTGGCTTTTTATGGTTTTCTACCACCATGTTGGATCTAACCCTAAGACAAAAGGAGGATATTCTTGTGGAGCAAGGAGGATATTTTGGTGAGGGGTGGCCCTTTATGAGGTGTTGGTGCAAGCAATAGCAGTGACTCAAGGTAGCTAGAAGTGGCAGAGTGCTTGTTATCACCAGTTGTGAACATATTCGATGTTAGATACACATTTCTTTCTTTTCTAGGTTGAAATAGAACCATGGCTAAATCTACTAATCCTTTTTTTTTTTTTTGTATGATATTAATTAACAACAAGAGGGTTTAGGATTATTTCCCACCACACAAACCCAAAAAACATTTCACATCTATACATGAAATTAAAAAATTCCTTATCTATTTGCACAACTCCATAAACATCATTCCTTAGAATTTAAATTGATTCCCATTTACGCAAGGAACAAGAATGAAATTATTGAATACCATCTACCCAAGGACCGGAATGAAATTCTTAATGCTTAGATGCACAATACAAAAATTCAGAGGGAAATGATGGGAGTCCATTACTTAATTCATAAAAAATTCCATTACTTAATTTGATCACACAAGGTAAAACCAATTAATTCCATCCCATGATTGAATATTATATATAAATTATAATCTTTACGCCCGTCAACAACCTGATCAATGAATATGGAGCTAGGGAAGAACATGCACGAACTCAAGGTGTCCTGAAGTGGAGGCACATTATAAATCTGTTGTAGAAAATGAAGATATTATTTCTACCCTTGAATACATTAGGATGGTAGTGTATTTTGCTGCATATAGGTTTCAAGCAATGATTTGACTGCAGAACAACAATGAGAAAAGAAGCAACATTTTCATAAATTTTGAGAACCTAGGTGGAGATGTTTTGATGTTTTAATTATGGTTACAGAGTAATCATGTTGTTTCACAAAGTTAGGAGCAATGTGTCAATTTAGAAAATCGATGTGTTTTTTATTACAAAATTTTGAACCTCCACGGATTTTAAATTACGATTTTTCTTATAATAGGGACCTTTCAACTACTACATGATAAAGAGCATTGGAATTTGGAATATATCAATTTAGAAACCCATGAGTTTTTTATTGCAAAATTTTGAACCTTCGGGAATTTTAAATTACATTTTTCTTATAATAGGGAGCATTCAACCACTACAATGGAATTTGGAAGATGGAATATATCAATTTAGAAAATCGATAAGTTTTTTATTACAAAATTTTGAACCTTCAGGGATTTTAAATTACATTTTTCTTATAACAGGGAGCTTTCAACCACTACATGAGTAATAACATAATATATGGAAGATGGAATTTGAATTTCCTTACATACTTGTGTCGAATTTCCTTATCAACTTAATTAGAGGTAGACATCCATAAAATAAATGCAAACAAAGCTTTTATATTCAGTCCCACACTTTCTCACAAACATAAATAAAAAATATTTTATTATTAGACTGTATTGTATCCTCCATTGAAAAGTCGAACGACTAAATTCATTCCACTCCACACAATGTCATTTAATAAGAATTGGAGAATATGAAACAGTCGGCCAATATGACAATTGCGGAAGTGATTAATTCTATATGATTTCAAATAAGGTGGCTTATCAATGTAATTATACATTGACAATAAAGCTTTTCTATTCAGTCCCAAAGTTTCCAGAAACATAAATAAAACTTATTTTACACAGTTTCGTTTAATAAGAATGAAGAATATGAAAATCCTAACTACGGAATTCGTTGCGCTCATTACAGTTTCGTTTAATAAGAATGGAGAATATGAAAAGGATTTGTAAACTTGGCGGGAATGTAAATCTAATATTGTAAAAGAGAAAAAGTTAATACTGAAGTAAATTTCTAATGTCAAATAAGTAAGTAAGTTTGTTTATCTCTTAAATGTTCTACAGTAATTTTTTAATCATATTAAGTAAATGTGAAAAAGTAGAGATACATTAAAAAACAATAAAACTTTATATCTCATTCATTGATTTGGAAGGACGATGAAAAATATAACAACATCTTCAATTGTTAGCCATACAATTGAAATTTATAATTAAAATATCATTAAATGTGTCTGTTTCCAATAGGTGTAGGCCTTTCTGCCTAAAAATTTATAATTTTGATATTTTATTTATAATAAATTATATTTTCAATTTTCATATAGTCAAATATTTTTTCCAAGACTTTATAAAATAGAGGATTGAATAATTTAAGTGATGATGGAGTTTGTTTATCAATTCAATATGATGAAACAAATTAGGTATAATATATTTTATTAGGGTGAGTGCAAGCTAATGATGGTCTCATGATGTGTTAGTGGCAATACAAACTTGGAAAACAACAATCTCTTAACATGGAGAGATTATTCAAGGTACTTTTACAATGAATTTCAATATGATGTAAGAAGATGAAATGTAGGATGTTGAATTATCTTTTGGAATATACAACTTCTATTCATAGACATTGTGAATAACTAGGTCAAATTTGATTTTTTCTAATAGTGGTATCTTATTTTTCCAACAAAATATAAGGTATATGTTTTTGTTCATGCTGTTGACTATCTTAATGATGAAATTTAGTTCCAAAACTGTTTTTCTTGTGCCGTATATTTTTTGGAAATTTTTTGTATTGTTTTTTTTTTTTAAATTATCGAAGTCAACATATGCCTGAAATTACAATGTCTTTTGTTTGTGTGGGCTAAGAGGTTCTTAACATGATGAGAATATATTTTTTAGATCATAGGTATTGGTCTCCTCTAGTGCCACATATAACTCATTTGAGAAATGGTTAAGCTGAGAAAAAGTTATAGCAGAAATAAGAGAGGTATGTATTCTTGGATTTTGATATATGTGAAGACAAAAATAGATTAAAAATAGTAAACAATATTAATGAAAAAAAATTATATATTTGAAATCTGCATAGCTGAATCAATCTATGTCTATAGTTTCGTCAACAACTAAATTACTTAGCCTATAGAAAAATAACGTCAAATAAAAATATATAAAGGGGTATTCACAAAAATGGAGGTTTTTATCAATTTGTAGACCGAATCACTAGGTTTCTCATCCCAAACCTAAATATGATTCATCCAAGTCAGCATACACCTTGTCAATCCCGCCTAAAAAAATTGAATTCAAAAGAACACATGTGTGTTCTTAAGAGCGTACACGAATTCTAGAAGCGTGCACATGCTCTTATAAATCATTTCCTTCTCTATCTCTCTCCTCCCTCTCTTACATCTACCCTCCGCTTTGTATCTCCCTCTCCCTCTTCCTCTCTACCCCCTGTCTGTCTCCCTCTCTCCCCCTCACAGTCCTATACATGGTAAGACCTAGACATGGCAAGAATTAGACATCACAAGTCATGGAAAGAACTAAAGCTAGACCTTTATCTTGACATGTCTCAGACACTCACACACACTCCGTCTCTATCCCTCTCTCTCCCTCTTCCACCATTTATCTCTCTCCTCATTGTTAGTGTCAGTCTCACTCTCTTTGTCCCTCTTTCTCTATCTATTCCCCCTCTCTGTCTCCCTTTGTATCCCCCACTTCCTCTCATTCTCTCTCTAAACCCCTCTATGTATCCCTCTACACTTCCCTTCCTCTCACTATCCCTCTCTCTATCCCCCCTCTCTTTCTCTCTCTCACACTCTATCTATACCCCTCCTTTTTTCCTTTCTCTCTTCCCCTCTCACACTCTCATGCACTATCTATCTCCCCCCTCATACCTCTCTCTCTCCCCTCCCTCCCACTATCTCTTATTTGTCTCTCATCTATCTTCCCTACATCTACCACTTTCTCTTACATTTACCTCTCTCTCTAACCTGCTCTTTATTTTCCTTTCAACATCCCTAGTTCTAATCCCCACGAATTATAATGTAATTGTATAAATCTGAATTAGGTTGGTGAGTCGATGCATTAGGGCGAAGAGACCGTATTGATCTAATGTGGTCGGGGGCCGAATTGCATGTTATGAACATTGATTAATTAATAAAAGGAACAATTGTTGGTTGCGATACAAAATAGATGAATAAATATGGGGGGATATGATTCAACAATAGAGAGGGGTCCAAGGGGGAATTATTCATGGGTATTAATCCAACCCACATTCCTGAAATTGTTATCTTTGTGTATAACCTTCTATTTGATAATTGAGTGTATGAGAGGCCAATCATTAAACTCATGTAAGAGGGTGGGTGTGAGTGGTCACATCCCATAGTTATTGGAGAGCATGGGTGGAAGTACAATCATCCTTGAGCAGATTGTGAGTCAAGCAAGCAAGGAAGAAGTTGCAATTCGTATGCAGATTTGGGAGAGTTTTACATGGATATTTTGGGTAGAAAAGGAGGAGCATAGGGATGGGAAGAGGGAGAACCATGGTATACTTCAAGGCGATCATTGTTTGGCTATGTTTTTATGCCAAGTAGAGGAATGTGTGCCAGAAAATTGGGTTGTAATCTTGTGGTGCATTTTCTTGTGGAGAAAATGACTCAGAGCCTTGTGAAGTCTGGTGTGAGAAAATATGAAACAAACGAGAGTTCCTAGAGTTCCAAATTGAGTGATTCTTGGCCAACTGAATGCACTAGTGTCCCTAATAAAGGAATGGTACAACTCGAGGGACTGTGAGAAGTGAAGGGGGTACATTCCTTGTGTTGTGTAGGTTGTGGGGAAAAGAGAAAGATGGAGGTTTGGAACTATTGTGAGACTAGAACATGGGTTTGGGGATGCTCTCTATGGAGAGTGGATAGCTAGTGGGTCGGATATTCTTGTGGAATCATAACCTCAACTTGGGGGTGGCTTTCTGATGAGAGAAAATGTTTAGCAAATCCTATGGGTGGGAAGTTCATCCTTCATTGCGACCAGTTGGTTAATCATTAATAGATAAGCGTTTATGTTATGTTCTTATGTTAAGTCTATTGTGTAAATGGTTTATATGAATGTTTAGTGTCTGTTGTTTTCTTGAACAATTATATTCATGTTTAATATATGCTGCTAGATGCATTTAGAAATGTGGTATCAGTCAAATGGTCAAATGTGTGTGTGATCTATGGCTCATAAGATACAAGAATTTAATTAGCAGTAAATATTAATAAATTAACGAGTTTCTGCATGTAATGTTGCTCAACTAAGAATTGGGTGCATTACAGTATGGTATCAGAGCCAATGACAAGAGATATTTTGCGTAACGTGGCCCAAAAATAAGGTGGATGGTTACGTTACAAAGTGGTATTAGAGCCCAGTTTTTAACACTGAGCCTGGATGGGTCGAGTTAGCATAATGCTGAAGCGGATTCTCACAGAGAGTTGAATTCGTGAGTGGAGAAATTTCAAGGTATAGTGCATCCATGAAGGGAATTAGAAGAAATTATGTGGGCTTAGGAAAAAACCCCAATTTCTGCACCAAAATTATGGAAAAATCAGTTAAGCGTCGAAAATATTTGTGTATGCTAAGTAGTAGTGATGTGCAGAGAGATAAAGGTGTGCAAGTGTGTGGATTAAAATTGGGTACTGCACTGTGCAGAGGCGGTGATGTGTAAAATTAATGTTGCGCAGGTGTGCATAGTAAAAAATTGGCGTTGCACAGAAAATAACGGTGCACAGGGTGTGCACACTAGATTTTGGCACTGTGTTGTGTATAATTGGTGGTGTGCACAAAATATGGGTGCACGGAAAAGCGCATTAAAGTTGGCATCGAAGGGTGAAAACTTTGTGGTGCACGAATAATAATGAGATGCACAAGGTGTATGCCTTAAGTGTTGGTAGAGCACAGTATGAATTCGTTGGTGTGCACACAATGTTTGCTAGTAGTGTGCATAGAATATCAGTGTGCGACAAAAAAGTTGTGCTCAGTAGAGATTGGCATGAAACAAAAAAGTATGCACACTGGATATAGGTGCATGACACATGTGCTACATTTTAGCGTTGTGTGTGAAAAACGAGTGCATGCTAATTATGGGTTTATAATTTAGAAGAAGTGCGCGTGAAGTCGATGGGCCAATTAGTGGAACACAGAAGTGAAATTTACAGAATATGCAGGAAAATTATTTGACGAAATGTCGGAAAAAAGATGTTTGAATGTCATTGTTTAAATTACGACAGTAAGATTGAGAGAAATTTCATGGTTAATGTGAAGAATTGAGCCCTTTTGGAAAATTTGAACATAAGCAAATCAGAAAAATTTGGGGTATCTCTCTGTACGATGACATCGACATGGTGTGGAGTCCACATGTCAACTGACATGGTGGAAGAATGACATGTGTTTCCACAGTGGAAGGTACATATTGTATGGGATTACACTTGGTAGGTGATGTGGAGACATGTGGCAGACTAACTGTCAGTCCCACGAGACTACGGTAAAATCTTGGAAATTTGTTTATGAGTCCCTAAGTTCGTGATTTCGTGAAGATGGAAAAATGACTAATTGTTGGGACTTATTATGAGTTCGTGAGTCCGCGAGTCCACAAAGATGAAAAAATGGCTAAGTTTTGGGACTTTTTACAAGACCGTGAGTCTGTGAGTCCACGGGTCTAAATAAGTGGAAAAATAGTTAAGTGTTGAGACTTTTTGGACGAACTTATGAAATAAAGGTTACAAGTTTATGATTTTGCGAGTCCGTGAAGGAAAGATAAACTAAGTGTTGGTGGTGGGTTCATGGAAGGTATGAAGAAGAATATGAATTATACCCATGATGAACCCATTAAGATATATTTTGGAGTGAGAGAATAATTCGGGACTTTGGGTCTCCAGAGATGTTGTAGACATGGACAAGAACTTCGGAGGGATATAACTTTCAAACCAGAGCTCGATTTTGAGCAATATTATAGTTGTTGGAAAGCTATTTTGGGGACGACTACTTCAAGCAAATAAAAATTTGAATTGGTGGAATATTTCCTTCATAAATTGATGAAGAAATAACATGTATTATAATTAATGAAATGTTTTTATAATATGCATGTTCTAACAATAATTATTACATCCAGATTTGTTGTAGAATTAGAGTTACAGAAAGAAACTTTAGTTCTTATATGAGGACTGGAGTCATGGAAGATGCTCAAGGATGTTACATCCATGAGGAAGAGATCATAGGTCTGCATGTCAACATGGAGAATTCTGAAACAGAGTCAAATGGAAGAAGAGATAGGAAAAATCCTGTCACTATGAGAAGTATGCAAAGGAAAGTGAAGGGAAGGTGTTGCAAGGTTTTCAAGGGTCCAAATAAAAGAAAATGAATACTAGCATTCAAATTCTATAAATATTGAATGGATTGCAAAGGAATTTCAATAGATATTTCACATAGGTTATGAACCCAACATGTAAAGAATTTCATTGCATGCACAAGAAGCAAGGATGATTCCATAACCTTGAAGATAGAAATACAGTGAAGGCAACAAAGCTTGTTGCAAAATAAGGAGATAGGATATCATGAGATGAGGTGCAACTTATGGTTGGATCAATAATCTCTATGAGAAAGCATGGGAATGTAGGAAGATGGAATTTTCATATATGATCTATCAACTCTTGTCTAAAATTACATAAGAAAGAAAGATGCCTCTATTATCAGAGCACACAACAAAATAAAGGTACATGTGCAAGTGAAAAAATGTGGCATTTCCATTGGAGCAAGGTGGTCTTGAATGGCCAAAAAAGTGTTTCACAATGAATCACTCAATGAAGTGAAGAGATATATTTAATATTGAGAAAAGCCATGGGTGGAAAAAATGTTAGAAAGAAGACATGAAAGAATTATTTAAAAATGTTGAAATTCCAGTCAATGATAATGGTGTCCCAAGGCTAGTTTGGTCAAGAAAAATGGGGAGTGGTTAATTGAATTTTAGTGTTAATTATTCAACTGGAATAGTGCATGTTACAACACTATGAATATTGAGAATTTAACCAATAGATGTTGGGACATAATTATTGCATAAAGTAGTTGTGAGATGGAAACACTAGTGGACCAACTAGTGGCTGGAAATATAGAATGACCAAGTGAGGCTTGGCTAGCAGGTGTAGAATAAGGGCCAATAGTGCAAAGTTGAGGAAAATAGCAATGCACGGGGCGGTAAGGTTCCAAAAAAATTCCAAGAGAACCATCTACAACGATAAAGATAAATAATTGATTAATATGAAATATATATGCATTGAAGTGTGTGATAGAATTTATGCATGGTGCATAGAATAAAGATAGAATGCATGTGCATAATATAGGCATGAAAGATAAAATTCTTGGTGCATAATGATGTGTGTTTATGCATGTAGACATGACTTGATCCATGTGGATATTGGTGGCCACCCGCCTATTCCACTTGGACCCCCACCATTGTTTCTTTCATTTTTTTAGTTTCCTTAATTGTAGCAAAATTTACTATTTTTGGCAGTTTTTCGGGTCCTGAACTTCCAGAGCCATTTTGAGGCCCTAAATGATGTTTTTTGGGCATCGAACCTTTGATGAATATGAGTTCGTTTCAGCCTTAATATTCATTGTCAACAATTGTATTCCTCGGATAGAGATTTCTAACGATGTATCATGTGCGCCAAACAAAGATAGGATGCCAAAGTTACGACCCCGAGAAATTGATGTAGCAATTCACCCTGACGGGGCCCATAGTCTGGTGTTTCATCTCCTAGGGTTAGGTTTTTGGATGTTTAGGCTTTTCCATTGTTTCTAAATAATATATAGGCCTTTGAGCCTCATTGTAACATAGAGTGCAAAGTCCTGTAGCTGCCACATCTCTTCTCAGAGATAAGATACTAAAACCCTAGATAGTTTATTTCCATTATGTTTGTAAACAAATTTCAGTTCTTTGATATTAATGAAATGAAGTGTTATTTCCATTGCATCTTTGTATTTATGGTTATTTGTGGTTTTTTTTGCGTTCCTGCATAAATTTACATCAGTGGTATCGTAGCGGTCTTCTCTTTCTCGATCCTTCTTTGCATGTCCCCAATGAGGTCGGGGTATAAGGAGTTAGGGCTCGATCTGGTTGAACCTTTGCAAGATCAACCTCACAAACCTTGACGACTGCCCATGGGGGATGAAAAGAAAGATGAGGGAGTAGGAGATCCTATCAAAATATTTCTCAATGAGGCCCTTGAAAAACAAAGGAACGCGATGATGGACAACTTTGCCCAAATCCTTCAATGACTGCCCATTGGTAGCACATATGCATCCAACATCCACTTTGGAGGCACAAACCCTTTTAAGGTACAAGTAAACTTTGACATTCCCATATTTTATGGCCGAATAGATGAAAATGCTATATATAGATGGTTGAATCTATTAGAAGGATATTTCTCGGTTCATGAATTTTTCGACCGGGAGAAGATTGTTTTTTCACTACTCAAAGCCACCATCCATGTTAAGGACTCGTGGGAAACCTACTGTGAGAAAAAGGATGAGGAGGAACCCTCTCTGGTCTCATCCGTGCCCACTTGGAATTCTTTCCGATACACCATCAAGGAACAATATTATCCCATGGGGAGATATGAGGACAAGTACATACAATGGACTGTGTTGCGACATCAAAGGGGTCAAGATGAGCATGAGATGATGAATCTATTCCATACCCTGCGCACAAAGTTGGGTATCAAAGATTCAGAGAAACATTTGGTGCTGAAGTACCATAGTTGTCTGCACATATATATTCAGGAGGAAATGGAGTTCCTCAACATCTCCTCGCTTGGTACAACATACTGATATGCTGCCAAGATTGAGCAGAAATTCAAGCAGAAGAAGTGAGACTTTGGATCTACGAATCAAAATCAAGCGAAAGGTGCCCCCAAACCACAGAAAAAAGGACAAAGCCAAGGCATAGCGGCTCAAGACAACCTGCCAAATCCGCAAGAAAAGAACAACACCGCGAATCCAAAGAAGGACACATGAAAGTGGTGTGAGTTCCATAAGATCTCCACTCACAACACAAGTGAGTGTTGGGAAAAGCAGTCACTAGTGGCCGAGATGAATGCTTCTGAATAAGATGCATGCTTCGACACTGAATTAGAACCTGAGAAGGGTAATGAAAAATGGAAGCATATTATCGATGTGGATCCCAACGCCACCGTTGCCACAACGAAGATCCAAAAGGAAGAACCGGAAGATCCATAGAGGAAGGAGTGTCTCTTCCACTCCCAAATGTGGGTAAAGGGTTCCCTGCTACATTTTATTGTCGACAGTGGGAGCCAAAAGAACCTCATTTCAGTAGAGGTCATGAAGCGGTTGGGATTGCCAACCACAACACACCCACATTCATACACCATCGAGTGGCTTCACCAAGGACGGGATATCTGTGTCAGCCAATAGTGTCGCCTTCCCTACAACATCAATCCCTTCATCGATGAGGTATTATGTGACATTTCTCGTCTTGATGTTTGTGATGTATTATTAGGCCAACCATACTTGTGGAAGAAACATGCTGTGTATGAGTCCCAACCTCGCGTTGTTATTTTTTCTTTGGGAAATAAGTTGTACATGATACCAGAGGTACCACCACCTATCACTATCTCTTTGGTTACTACAAAACAATGCAGTAAGATCATTTCCATAACCGAGAAATTTGTTTTCCTAATGATTTTCCCTTAGGGAAAGAATAATATTGTGGCCATGACCTCCACATAGGGCTCCTCCACACGACAACAACAAATGGACAAGGTCGTGGAGGAGTACCTGGACATCTTCACCTCACTCGCAGGGGTGCCTCTGCACTGTTAAGTCAAGCACCCCATTGATATGACCCCAGGTGTGCCACTGCCCAATGGACCGATGTATCGACGCTTTGTTATGGAGAACTATGAAATCAAAAGGAATATTCAGGAGTTGTTGCAGAAAGGTCAGATTAGACCAAATTCATCACCCTGCGGGAGCTCGATCATGTTGGTGCATAAGAAGGATGGTATGCAAGATACCAGATATATAAAATATGCAGAACAGAAACGAAATGCTAGAAATGACAGAATAACAGTAAAATATCCAGCATAATCTTCACAATACACATAAATGATATACGAAATAGCAACAGAAATAACACTTTGAATCA
>SNQJ01S0051653.1:118906-135634 GCA_010110895.2 Picea sitchensis
GTGAGCATCAGAAAACAAAACACTTGCAAATAATCAAGTCTTCAAAAACCTATGCTCTGATACCAACTTGATCTAAAAATGAAGAAGACTTGTATTCTTGAAAATATTTGCAAGTTAAATTTATGTGTTAAAAGAAAATGGATAAACTTTTCAACATAACTTTAATAGGATTTACTCATTCAATATGCATATAAACAACATTATAATCAATGAACAAAAAACACATAACACAACAAATGATAAAGGAGTTCACCCCTCTCTTGGGCTACATCTCTTGGTCCAGCTTCCAATGGATCATTTGTATTATTTTTTCAAAGTGCTCAAAAATGTGCTTTACAATGTTAAAAATGCCAAGTAGACTGCTCCAATGGCTTCAGAACGTCCAAAAACCCCTATCTGGGCTTTTTCGGCACCTCGTTTGGCCAAAAAATGAAGTAGATAGGCTTCCTGGAAGTCTCCCCTTCAAGCTTGCTGTCTCTGCATCTACAAAACACACCTCCTCTAGCTCAACCTAGCCCACACACAATTTAAAGCATAAAAACTTGGCACTGTGTGCAACCACACAACTGGTCCAAACTGTCTAACCGTTACGCGTTGGCCCTAACTACCAAGGCCCATGGGCACATGGCAGTCACATGACCGCGCACCAACACAACAAGGCTTAAGTTTAAACAATCGTTGGATAACTGTATGTCAAACCCGTGTGCACATGTATAGTGGTCACATGGTATGCCAAACCGCACATATAATAAACAATTATAATATGGTTATGGTGGTAACCACCGTAGCTTTGGTCGCATACAATACAACACATGACCACGGGCCGGGGCTTAGCCCTGGCCCGGTCCACGCCCAAACATACATTAAAACAATTTTAAATACAATACTTTGCATATACATAACAAGGAACATGCGTCGGCACGCCAGTTGGGTGTCCTTTCCCAAAGCTTTACCCTGCCCCAGAGGTCACGGGGTCGACTCTTGCTGAGTGCAAAGGTTTTAACCAACAAACAAGTGACACATGGTGACTTTTGATTGGGCCACGTGTCGCCTTCCCATTCGTTTCCAACAAAACATGTCATATGCCAACTGCCCAATAATTGTCTGCCATGTCAGCGTATGAACTGCCACATCATCCATACGGTCTTGCACGTCATCGTTCGTATGGACTGTATAGACTGTACAGTCAACATCCCTTTTTTTGCCTGTTTTCCATTTTGAACGGAACACAATATCTCTCACTCCCGATGTCCGTTTGAACCCAAATGAGTTGCGTTGGGTTTGCAATGACGAGGCCTACGCTCTCATTCGATTTGAAGCAATTCTGAGCACTTTGAATTTTTGAGCAAAATTTGATCCTCTGATCACACACTCACACATTCTCTCTCTACCCCCCTCCCTCTATCTCACCCCCTCCCTCCCACTATCTCTTCTCTCTTTCTCTCCTACATCTACCACCTCTTTATTTCTCTGCTTTTTGTTAGTCTCACTCTCACTCTCTCTTTGCCTATCTTTCTCTCTCCCTTCTTGCCTCCTTTTCTTTTCCCCTAGTTAGTGGATTTGATATTCTTTATTCACACTCAACGTTTGAATCCCTCTCTCTATCCCCCCTCTTTGAATGTCTCTCTTTCTCTCTCTCTCCATCCATTTATTTCTCTTCCTCCTCCCTCCCTCTATTTCCCTCCTCCCCCCCCTTCTTTCTCTCCCCCATCCACGTCTCCTCCTCTTCTCTCTCCCCCTTCCTCTTCGCCTTTTTCCCTCCCTCCTACTATATCTACTCTCTTTCTCATCTACATCTACCACCACTTTATCTCTCTCCTTGTTGTTAGTCTCACTCTCACTCTCTTTCCCACCTCTCTCCCTCTACCCCCGTCTTGGTATTCCTCTCCCACCTTATCAAAATATCAAACAATCCATCTCCACCCCCTTCTCTATTTACCTATTGCATCTAAACCTCTCTCTATTGATCCATGTATTCCCATCCCTCTCTCTCCCCCACTCTCCCCAACTTGTTCTCTTTTCATCTATATAAACCCCTTTCTCTCTTTCCCCCCCTTCCTCTCACTCTCTCACTCTCTACCTCCCCTCTCTATCTTCCTATCCCTCACTCTCTTTTTCATCCCCTCTCCCCCTCTCACACTCTCTTTCTTCCTCTCTCTACAACCCCCCTCCATACATTATAAGGAAATAAATGGCCTTGACTTAGACATGTTAGTACCTAGACCTAAACTTAGACATAACATTACCTAGACCTAAACCTAGAAATAAAAAAACCTAGACATGCAAGGATATAAAGCATAACCTAGACCTATATGATGACCATTATGTAGACCATGCCATAGAACTAGACCATGACCTATACCATGACATATAGCTAGAGCTAGATTTAAACAATGACCTAGAGCTTGACGTAGACCATGATCTATACCACGACATAGAGCTAGAGATAGATTTAGACAATGACGTAGAGCTTGACGTAGAGCATGAATTAGACCCTTATAACTCCATCTAATCCTAGGCATAACTTATACTCAACCCTTAACCCCCTCTACACTCGAGCCCTGAGTGCACTATGAGTATAAATTTTGTACAACTCTTGCACCCACATCACCCACAGGGCCACATCTTGGTGCTCTAACCATTGCTCTATCCTTGAAAACACTTTCAATCCAAACCCCTTAGGTATTATTTGTCCCCATATGTTGGCATCGGGGTAGACCAAGGGTTCAACGCTACAACAATGCACCAAAAAAACCCTAACTAGTGGCCCTTTCCACAACACCTATGAAGCAGATGAAGTCTCACTCTAGGTAGAGGCAGGGGTGGTTGCAGGACTTAGACATCTGCAACCTTAGCGGGGACACAGATCTGTGATTCTAATATTTAACAGAGCACTCAACAATTATATTTATCGATATTCAGTTCTTAGTTACAGTGCAGATAAACCCTAATTATAGTACAACACAATATTCAACCAGATCTAACATCTAACAACACTTAGCATGATGAAACAGATCAGATCTTAACAGGTTTAGGACTAAGCAAAAGTATACCAGTCATATCTAACATCCATCCATATTATTAAGCATTAAGCATCGAAAAATCATTCATCTATATCAAAGAACTAAGCACATTAACATATAATCACATCAACACATTGCACAAAGAAGTGAAACACAACATGTACATGGTTTACCCCCACCCCGAGGCTACGTCCACCAAATCTTCTCTTATTTATTAGCTTCTTCAATAGGTTACATGCACAGAGCCTCCAAAAACCCTACTCTGCATAGGACAAAATATCTGCACAGCTCCTTCCCTGAATGGGTCTAAGCACACAACTTGTCACAACCCCTTATAATGACCTGCACTTAGCTCTGCAAGTCTCACACAATATGCACAAATCCTTACAATTCTTGATCACATAGATCCAACTCTATCACTTAGCCAACTTGCAACAACTCAACTACTTCTTACATTGCATAGCCGTCTGTTTATACATAAAAAATAGGCCTAAGAATGGGTAAACCCATGGGCCAACATCCCCATACCTGTTACATAATCCTAATCCCAAAAAGGGCCCTAAAAGGGGTCGATATCCCACAATATCCTCTTCGTCTTGCACTCTGCCTTCGAAAGCCTATCGAAGTCCCAAAAATAGGTCAATTATGACCAAGTATCCTCAAAACTTGGTCAAGGGCCAACATGCCCCCAACACTCACTTGTGACTCGTCCTGAGTCACTCTGATCTAGGTAGTTCTGTTTCGAAAGCCTCAAGCTTGTCTCGAGCTGCTTTGACTTGTTGTTGTGCCATGACCTCTTGTTCAACGAACTCTTGGATGACTGCCTCATTCACGGGTCCTTCCAGGCATTGTTTTTCTGCAGAACCAACTTTCTCTAGTTCTTCTCCTCGACCTTCAATCTCTGTGAATATTTGGTAAGCCTCGTCCTGTACAGGTTGGAGACTCTGAGTTATTTCCATGACTCTTCTCTGAATAGTATGGACCTGATGCTGGGCAGTGCATCACTCCTAGGACTGCTTCATTCTTTCTACATCCAACACGTGCTTCAACTTCGCCTGTATTGTTTCTTCTTTCTCCTTCGCCTCTTGGAGCTACGACTCCAGTGCCTTCAGTTCTTCATTCTCAGTGAGTTTCTCATAACTCTGGGCATTGTCATCATTGATTTGCTTTCATTCCATGGCAAGATCCTTTATTTTCTTGACTGTGCTCCTGGCATTTGCTTCTCTTTGATCTCTTACATCCTGCGGAGTGCTGGGCACTGTGCAGAGCTCTAAATCTGCTATTCTTTGTTGTAGTTGCTGGATGGCTTCCACGATCTACTCTACCTGATTCTCAAACCGGTCTTATGCCTGTGGCTCACAGCCTGTCATAGAGAGAAGTGCTATGTTGACTGCTTCTTTTACCTCGAGTTTCCCTACGAGAAACTGTTCCTTCTCTTGCTGCATCTATTCTTTCTCCACTCCAAACTTGGCCTGGAGATCAAACTTCTCCTATTATTTTATTCGGTGTTGTTCTATAATGTCACCTTGTACTTAATTCAAGGTCTGGGTAGCTTGTTCGACTTCTTCTTGTGCGCGACGGAGATGAGCTTCGACCGCATCAACTAATTGACGAAGTTGGGCTGGCTCATCTCCCAACTCTAGTTCTCCTGATGGCAGGGGCATAGTGGACACTATATGGCTAGACTAAAGGGCCCGATGTACCCCTCGAAACTCGATCTTAAGTCTTTCATACATTTCCTCCTGCTTAACTTCTTATTTCTCCACAATTTCTAGTGAAGCGTCATTGAGGGCGGCTATGATGAAGTCGAAGTCATTAGTAATAAGCACTGTCTTCATCTTGGTCATGGTGGCTCTCGATTTCTTTCGGGAAGAAGGTTTCATGGGAGAAACCTTCCTCTTCTTTAGGGGATTGGTCACATATCTCGGTGACATTAATTCACCTTTCTTCTGTTCGGCTCCTTTACCATTTATTTCTTCTGCTTCGTCATCACCCCCTTGGTCAGGTGATACTGAAGCAGTCTTTCCTGAAGCACTACTTAATTCTTGGACCTCTTTGGTCTTCTTCGTTTTGCTGGGTCCGGGTCTGTCATGCGCGGTTTCTGGGCTATCAGGGTCAGACATCTCTATAGGGTATGCTAGAATAAGGAGGTTTTATGACCAGTCCTTAGTGATCTCCTCAAGATTCTCTTTCGTGAGCTTGTAGTATGACTGCAGATGCTCCTTATGTTCATCAGGTCGCACTGTAAGGTAGATGAAGTGTCGATCTGTGCAGAACTTCATCAGAGGTTGGAATATCTGTAAGGTGTTTAGAGTCATCCAAGGTTCTACTTCTATGGCTCTCTTCAGATGAAGGTAGTAAGTATGAAAAACAACGTTCGACTGCCGATGTTTGTTCATATCACTCGAGTACCAAAGGGTAGCGAACTTCGCGGCAAGGGGCTCGAATGGTTCAATATCTGGGAAGGTTGCACCTTCCGACATATCCCAGGAAAAAAAGGCGATAAGGATAAGGATCTAGCTGAAATGGAACTCATAGCCATGATCCTGCACTTTGGGACAGTCTAGTTCAAGCCGATAGACTAGGTACTTCACCCAGTTCATCTGTAAGCCTTCTACACACTTCCCCGCGAGGTCGACAACAAATCCCATGACCTGTGTGGGTTGGTTCTTGCATACCAGATTTCCAACTATTAACTGACATGCTAGGTGCACTGCGCCATTCTGGATGGAGGATACCTTGTAGCCTCACGTCCCCTTCTCGACATCGTCGTATGTGTCCTTAATATTCTATGCTAGCTCATGATCTATGGATTTTCCTGGGTAGAACTTTTGTGGGTCAGGTCCTTGCATACTCAACCCTGTGATCCTATGGATCAACGTCAGATCAACTGTAATACGACGGTCTAGCCATAAATAACCACCATGGTAACACAAGAGCAATAGCTTGACATAGGCATTGACTTCCTGGTGCCTTCCGAAATGTGGAATCTTCATTATGTTTAACAAGGTGGACTGTGCGAGGTTCATCGTCCATGGTTGAGGGATTATCTTTGAGTTCTTTCCCTTCATCTTGGTCAGGTACTTATACGGGGAGAGCATACTATATTGTTTGTGATCTCCGAGGTTGAAGTCACTGAACTTCAATGCTGCGATCTTATCTTGATGTGTGCGAACTACGCGTATCCCCTTTGGGAGGTATGCAATAATCATGGTGTACTCAAATTCCATTGGCACACTATCTTGACTCACTTCCCCGGCCAGAGGTGGGATGTAATAGGGGAATATGGACTGGATCAACTTCGCATTGGCTAGGGTGTCTCTGTGTTTACTTCTCTTTTCTGGTGATGGTCAGGATGATCCAGCTCCGTGAGCAGTGGACGGAGAGGCTTGCAGTCCTCTCGTAGATGATTCTTGAATACTTGTAGACATCACTCTTTCATAAATTACCCTTTCAGTCATTAGGTCAATAAGAACTTCCTCGACAATTTTCTCTACAACGCTAATCTCATTTGAAATGCACGCTCGTGGTTGAATGTCTTGGGTTTGGAGAGTAATAGGTTAACACAACGAGATAGATGGCACTAACATGATGATCATTGTGCTAAATCCACTATGGTGGGAGTTCTGATAGTCATTATTGGCAAAAGTGTTTTCGTTGCGTGGCACGATGGGATAAATAGTTAACTCGACAATGTATCTCTTGCAACGGGCGAGAAGCCTTCATTAACTTAGTTCTGTCTGTTGTGGCACAGTCCCAATGGTCTGGTGGAAAAATTTCTGACCATAAATGCCTTTCTACCCATTAGGGCCATCGTTCGAACAATTATACAGTCTCTAACGCCTATATTGCTTCGCCATGGCGAAGTGCCATGTGACGTTGTTTTGATATTCTGGTGAAGCTCCAATTTTTCAAATTTTCCTTCTGCGAAGTTCCCTGAGGAACCTTCTGTAAATTTTCAATCTTAGCTCTCTTCTTACTTAGTTTTCTAGCCTTCCTTCCAGTGAGCTTCGTCTCAGAATTCCTTTTTCCATTCCGGTTCTTATCTTCTTTTGGCAGAGTAACTTCATGCTAGTGGGATTCCTTCCTAGAAATCAAGGGTAATTCTTCATCTATACCTGGAATAGGTACTGCAATATCTGGGAGTCCTCTGGTATTTTTGCAACTTCGACATCCAATTCTTTGGTTTCAATTGGCTTCGATTTGTTGTCCTATTCTTTAATCAAGTGCACGATCTTCCTAGTCATGAAATATTTTAATTCTTGCTTCTTTTGTTCTAAGACTTCTTCTTCTTTCCTTCTGGCCTGCTCTTTTTCAATGCAAGGTTTTCCGAGCAACATAGTAAATGGAGTGTTGTCCTCAATAAATTTAACAACTTCAAATTTTTCCTCTATCGAAGTTCCATTGGCACTCATAGATATCTAGGTAAGATTTCCACATAGGTTTATCAACTTTTCTCTGAATAATCCTATTCCTCTCAATGAAGGAATCATAGCAGGCTTTCCTATAGCTTCCCAAGTTCTTTCTGTCATGATATTCACCTGTGTTTCCTCATCCAGAACACAATCAATGTCAAAGTCTCCTATTCTTAATTCAATACATTCTTTTTCTTTGAAGATCTCTAATAAGCGGATATGTCAGTGGTCATTCAGGGTTCTTTGCATTTGTAGTAATACTTTCTCTGATCCTTTCTGGGGTTCTGTCATAATATCAGTTTCTGGATCTTCCTTAGGGTTTTCTTGGTTCATATTCACTCTTTCAACCTTAGCAATCATTCTAGGACAATCCAATACTTCATGGTCCATAGCTTTGCAATAGAGACAACTAGGTCTCTTTCCAGAAAATTCCTTAGCCAGATGTCTCGGTCTTATGCAACTATAACAAAGGGTTAATCCTCTCTTTCTCTTAAATGATCCCCAACCTTTCCTGTACTATGCACTAGGATCATGGTAGATAACCTGCAAAAAATTCTTTCTAGGATCTTGCATCCATTCATTAGTCCAAACATTCTTTCTATGCATAGGTATAACATATCTTTCATTATTCTTATCAGATATACTCATATCAAATCTTCTTTCTTCTATTAGTGCCCTAGTTTTCAACCTAGGATAAATATTATTAAACATACCTAGATCCATACTTTAGAAACAAAAATTTTCCACTAATCTTATCTTCAGCAGAGCACAAAGATTCCAGATCTAAAAACTTTTCACTATTCTTACCTTTATCAGAGCACAAATTGTTCAGATCTTACCTTTTTTCTACAGATCATACTTATTTCTTTAGCACAAATCTTTACAAATCAAGTAGAATACTTCTCACTAGAGTGATAGATCTATGCACAGTGCTTTCACAATTTCAGGTCATATATTTGCATAGAGATTCTTCTTCCTTAGTTCCCAGTAATCACAGTTTCAGGTCCCGACAACAGAACCATTTGTTGGCATAGGGGAAGACCTAGGGTTCAACACTACAACAACACACCAACAAAACCCTAACTACCAGCCCTTTCGGAAACACCTGCGAAGCAGATGAAGTCTCACCTGAGGTAGAGGCAGGGGTGGTTGCAGGACTTAGACGTCTGCAACCTTAGCTGGGACACAGATCTATGATTCTAATATTTAACAAAGCACTCTGTAGTTATATTTATCAATATTCATTTCTTAGTTACAGTGCAATTAAACCCTAATTATAGTACAATGAAGTATTCAACCAGATCTAGAATCTAACAATACTCAGCATCACGAAACATATCAGATCTTAACAAGTTCAGCACTAAGCACAAGTATACCAGTCAGATCTAACATCCATCCATATTATTAAGCACTAAGAATCAATAGATCATTCATCTATATCAAAGCACTAAGCACATTAACATATAAGAACCTAAACACATTGCACAAAGCAGAGAAACACAACATGAACATGGTTCACCCCCACCCTTGGGCTACGCCCACCAACTCTTCTCTTCTTTATTAGCTTCTTCAATAGGTTACATGCACAGAGCCTCCAAAAACCCTACTCCGCAGAGGACATGAGATCTGCATAGCTCACTAGATCCTCCTTCCCTGAATAGGTCTAAGCACACAGCTTGTCACAACCCATTACAATGACTTGCACTTAGCTCTGCAAATCTCACACAGTATGCACAAAGCCTTACAATTCTTGATCACACAGATCCAACTCTAGCACTTAGCCAACTTGCAACAACTCAACTACTTCTTACATTGCCTAGAATTCTATTTATACATACAAAATAGGATTAAGCATGGGTAAACCCATGGGCCAACATCCCCATATCTGTTACATAATCCCAATCCCAAAAAGGGCCCTAAAAGGGGCCGATATCCCACGATCTCCACTTCGTCTTGCGCTCCGCCTTCGACAGCCTATCGAAGTCCCAAAAACAGGTCAATCATGACCAAATATCCTCAAAACTTGGTCAAGGGCCAACACCATACCCCTATACATATTTATTAATAATGATGTTTGGTATATAATAAATTCTATATTTGTTTCATTACATGCTCTTTTGAATTTATTGATTTGTAGATGTTGGTAGTTTATGCTCATTAGGACCATGCACATGTTCCTATAATGCACACACACTTTAGTGCACACATGTTCTAGGAAAGTATGCACATTCTTGCTAGGCATATTTTGGTGCCAAGCACACTCCACTACCTCATCTATCTCAAGGATGACAAACAATCTGTGACATATTCACACAAAAATAACGTGCACAGATAGGTTTTTCTTATTTTAGTCTTCTTGTTTGATTCATAAAGAGTTTTGTGCTATTGTGAGACCATTGTAGGAAATTTTGGAAGACAAATATGTCCAAGTGAAATTGGAATTTTTATTTGTATCTTCGTCTGTATTCTTGGAATTGGAAGACGAATTTGTCCAAGTGCAATTGGAATTGTTGTTTGTATATATTCTTCTTTCTTCTTGGAATTGGAAGACAAATTTGTCCAAGTGCAATTGGAATTGTTGTTTGTATCTTCTTGTATCTTCTTGGAATTGGAAGACAAAATTTTCCATGTTAAAATGGAATTGTTTTTGTATCTTTTTGTGTCTTCTTGGAATTGGAAGACAAATTTGTCCAAGTGAAAATGGAATTGTTATTTGTATATTCTTGTGTCTTCTTGGAATTGGAAGACAAATTTGTCCAAGTGCAACTCGAATGGTTGTTTGTATCTTCTTGGAGTTCAAAGACAAATTTTTCCAAGTGAAATTAGAATTAGAATTGGAATTATTAGTTGTGTCTTATTTTGTAATACACAGACAAATTTCTCCACTTGGTTGTGCCTTATTACATAATAAAAATACAAATTTGTGGTGGGGTGTTTGGAAGCCAATATTTATCTTTAAACATGGGGAAACAACGTGTTTGAGAAAGAAATTCCTCGAGAAAAGAGAAACCAATCAAAAAGGTAGAAGAAGAAAGAGAAAAGGCCAAGTTGCATATGTCAAAGCATAGGATTTCAGAAGGGTGAAATCCAATTTCTAGAGGAATAGATGTTGCTATTGTTTCTCCTCCATCACTAGAAGAAAAGTACAAGAGTTCATTAGAGAGAAATCCATCCAGTATCTCATCAATACAACTTTTTGTGGATGACCAGATGATGGAGGATTTGCTTGGATCTAATTATATAATGGATGAAATTAGAGAAGCAACTGGTGTACAACATTGTGGTGAAGAAGTTCCTATGGTACAATCTATTTTTGGACAGTCAAATGTTCCATAAACTGGTCAATCCCATGTCCACTCTCCCATATTTTATCCGTGAGTGATTGAAGGGGGGAGAACTACAACATTGTTAACTCCACAACAGGGAGGTCAAGAGTGTCAGAATAAGGGGTTCATTGTCCCTACCTAGATTGGTCACTATGATATTCACATTCAGGTGAATGAAATTTGTCTAGAATCACTTAAAGGTAAGCTACCTAGTCGTACTACTCATTATTACTCTTATAAAGTCATTAAATAATATTTTGAACCAAAATATGATGATGCTAAATGTCAATTATTTTTAGCTTTGTTAAAATCTAGAAGTTTGACTATTGTTAGGAGAATTTTAGGCATTAAAATAGTCAAAAGTGTAGAAACAAGTCATCATATTGTTAGAAACCTTGCATATTATTTTCAAAGAATTGGTAACAAATCTCATCCTAAAGACCGCAATGTAGCCCGGCATGCATTGTCACAATCAATTATTAACAAGATCACAAGAAAACATCGTTTTCTAAAACAAACCTCTCACCTGTTGAAATGAAATGTCAAAACCATTATAAATTATTATTATATATGAGATAGCCTCAACACAAGCCGACCAATAGATTTGTGGGTCTTCACTCATAGGCTACCTCATTCTAACATGAAGTTAGTTAGAGCGGTTAAGGGACTAGTTTAGGATTTCTGCCATGAGAACACCAAGCCTTCTTCCAAAGAAAAATATGTACTAAAATTGAGAATGGGATCTAGGGACCGTGAAACCCTTATTAAACACTTTTTTGACATTACACGGAAATAATTGTATGAGAGGTTCAAAATAGTACATAGTGAACTTAGGTTGGGCCAAATATATTTCCATAAATACAAGACTTGGTATGTTGGAATAAACACAATTTGTAACACATGTTGTTGTAGATATCACATTGAGTATGGTTATTATTATGACACACACACACACACACACACACACACACACACACATTGTGTTTTTCATAACACCATGTTGCAGGAATGCTCAGTTATATCATCATTATCATCGTCATCTAGAGACTTTAGTCACAACATCTTGTGTACAAGGAAAGAGGGTTTTACATTTGATCAAAAACTATTCTTAGATGGGACATGCCCCAGGTGTGGTGGAATGACATTATTGAGAAAGTGCATCCATGCAAGTGATGAGTATGAATTGGGGAGAAAGGAGATTATCTTGCAAAAATTTAAATATGTCACATATGATATTGCTGGAGGACGAGACATAAAAAATATACAATTGGTTACTTCCAAAGTATTATTTTGTGACTTCATGAAGGACTTCGTCGAAAATAAACAACATTATTCTTAGCATGTCCATGTGACTCGATGGCGGGATGAAAAATTTAGAATATGTAGAGATACATTTCTTATTGATACCATGTTATGAGTGGTATATTTTGCTGAGAAATACACCTTTCAACCACAAAATGAGATCCAAAGCCTATATTATCACTCAAAGCAGGTCGAAATAATGGTCCATATCACATACAAGCATGGACCAGATAGTAATGAAAAAACCAAAGCTATAATGAAAGAGTATCACTTCTACATAGGATATGATCGGTGCAATGACTTAGCCTATGTACAATTTTTTTTTCATTTTTTATACAATCATATTAAGGATAATAACATACATATGGATCAACATTGGATTTGGTTAGATGGTTGTGCAGGCCAGTTAAAAAATTCTCGTGTATTTCAATGGTTGTGTATGTTGAAAAAAAAAACTAAAGGTACCAGACATTTGGAACTATTTTGAGTCTGGGCATGGGAAAGGGGAGCATGATGGAGTAGGAGCATGGATAAAAAGAGTTTTACATAGGGAATAAATGAAGTTTACAAATACTTCCCTCATTCGAGATGTGAAATCCAATGTTTAATGGTGTTCTTTAATAATGCGAGAGGGAATAGGAACCTGTGAAGACCAATCACACAAGAAAGGAAATGTACATAGATATTTTTGGGAGGTGGTCGATGTAGATCAATAATAATGGTATGAATGAAAAACAATCCAATGAACTCATGGATTCCATTTTGTTAGAACATCAAAAAATGCAATAGTTGAAATATGGATGAGAAAACTCTCTTGCTTCTGTGGTCCATGTAGTAGTAATGAATGGGATGATTATGAATCGATGGACTGGGTTGATAGATGGGATCATGTATCACTCCCCATTGGTCAATGTATAAATATGGAATTATACCAGTTGGAGGTCGACCAATCAAGTATTTCAATAGATTATGATCATGTCTCAGATCTTGTAATACCACGTTCGTTGAATCATTCTATTAAATTTTGACTAACTAGCATCAATGTTTTATGTTTTGGTCATTTATTAGACTCACATTTTGGCACTCCATTTTTTGCAGGGCACATATATGAAGCGGTTTCCCCAAGAGATAAATAATGGGGCACTGATTATTGTCTTGCACGATGCTTAGAGAGAAAGAAGACCCTCATGTGATCAATAACAGACCTCGAAGGCATTGAATTTCCAATTGGGTCGATGGTTATTAAAGGAAAATATCTAACACATGATGAAAGAACACGAAATAAAGGTGGTTATGTATTTCAATATTATAAACTAGGTCAAGTTTTATACCACTTTAAGGACTTGGTTATTGGTACAAACCTCGAACTATAAACAATGATAAGTAATAACTCATCAAAGGTGAAATACTTCTTTCCGTACTCTAAGAAAGAGAAGTTAATGGAGACTTTCAGTATTAGAAGTGATCCTTATGGTCTACTTGAATGACCATAGGTATGTACTTCATGCCATGCCATGGCATGCCTTTCCTTTCCTTCACTTTCCGTGCCTTACATTTCCTTTCCATGCCTTTCCTTTCCTTACATTTCCTTTCCATGCCTTTCCTTGTCTTGCCATGCCATGCCATGCCTTCACTTTCCTTTCCTTTCCTTACATTGCCTTGTCTTTCCATGCCATGCCATTCCTTCACTTGAATTTCCTTCACTTTCCTTGCCTTTCCTTCACTTGTCACGCCTTCACTTTCCATTCCTTCACTTTCCTTCAATTTATATGGTATTATTGTATTTCCATGCCTTTCCTTTTCTTGTCACTCCATACCTTTCCTTTCCTTGTCATGCCAATCCATGTCATGCCTTGCCTTTCCTTCACTTTCATTTCCTTGTATTTGTTGAAGTTTTACTTATACAACTAGTAGTTATGATTCTTCTTTATTATTGTAATCATTTATCACATTAGATGCATAAATAAGATCATTGAAAGAGAGGAAATCAAAGAAACAATAGAGACACACAGATTATCCTGTGAAACCCTCATGGGGAAGAAAACCCATAAAAAAATTCCTCAATATAGATAGACCAAAAACAAAGTAGAATATCCTCTTCTACTCCTTCACTAGGAAAGAGTAGTGCACTACTTAACCAAGAGATACCAAGACATAGACCAAGAACCTTCCTTGAAGTCACCCCCAGTTGCAACAACTTCTCCTCCAATACTTGCACGCTTTTTCCTCTTGTTGCAGAGCTTATGAGTGAGGGAACAAATGAGATGCTAGCCTCCCTTATAAATAGTGGTATGGCCAACCTAAAATTATGTCTAGGCCAACCTGTCACTTTTCCATCTTAATTTACATTTAATTTTCAAGGCACAAAAGGGCCAACTTTTACAAATACACAATAGGGACTAATTAACAAATATAATATAACAATATTATTCAACACTCCTTCTTAGGTATAATATTCTTCGAAGTTACATTACTTCAATACTCCTCCTTAGCAAGAAGGATATTCTATTGACAACATCAATAACAACTGACTAGATTCAATACAACATCAAGAGGAGGAGACATTGTCATCAACATATGGAACACTGTATGTCATATCTATAAATCATTAGAATTTTTTCTCATCATAAACATCAATAGAAACTGAGCATCGTCATCATCTGCAATGCAGAGATGGAGTAACATCATCATCAACAACAACATGAATCTAGAAAATCAACATCATCAACAACAATAGGAAGCTATAACAATAACATCAATGTAAACATAATGAGACAAGAGCATCATCAACAACAAAAACAACAACAATAGTGGGCACTCTAACAGACCATCCATAGGGACCTTACAAGATATATCCAGGGATAGTAAAATCCCATAGGATATAAATCCTAATGAGCTACCACAATATTGATCATAATAAGTATATACATACATAAGCACTTTGATAGACCATACATCCAGACCTTATGAGATCTATCCAGGGATTATCAATCCCCTAGGATATAAATCCTAACGAGCTTCCCTACTGGTGGTCAGGATACCATAGTATCATCAACGTCACTCCCCCTTTCGAGGGAAGTCCTTTCAGACTACACCAAGATTGTGTCGGAAGTACTCAAACTTCACATGAGACATAGTCTTAGTCAACACATATGCAAATTGCTCATCTGTGCCAACATACAAGATCTTGACAACTCTCTTTTGTACCATATCACGAATGTAGTGGTACCATATCTCAATGTGCTTCGTCTTATCATGGAAAATTGGGGTCTCTGTCATCTTTATGCAACTCTGGTTATCACAAAAGATCACGGTAGCATCCATCTCTAGGTCAAATAGACCAGTCAAAAACTTCTGAACCCATATGGCTTCACAACTCGTGGAGCATACTGCAATTTACTCTGCTTCTGTCGTATTGAGAGAAATACTGGATTGCTTCCTTCTTTGCCATAAAGTCATGGCCGACCCTAAACTAAAACAACATCATGGAGTGATTTTTATGTCTGAATCACTTCCATCCCAATATGAATCAATATATCCATACAATATGAAGTCACAATATCCAGTATAACAGAGGCCATAGTCCAATGTACCCTTAAGGTATCACATCACATGCTTTGCAACTACAAGGTGAACATGTCTAGGCTCCACTAGATACTGACTCAAGGTGTTCACAACAAATCATATATCTAGTCTGGTATTCATTAGATACATCAACAAACCAATCATCTATCTATATAGAGTAGCAACAACTATTTCCGATGAAGTATCAACCAATAGATTCATATTCATCTCCATAGGAGTGGACATGGCTTTACAATCCATCATGTCGAATCTCCTCATAATTTCCACAACATACTTTCCTTGATTAAGGAAAATATCTTCTGGGCTTTGACATACTTAAATACCTAAGAAATAGTGCATTAGGCCTAGATCCTTCATTTCAAATTCAACGACAATCTTCTTCTTACAATTCGTAATGAGATTTTCTTCATCTATCAAGATTAAGTCATCCACATATAGTAACAATATAACCAGTGTCCATCATTCTCAATCTTGAAGTAAAGGTTGGGATTATTGTTACTCTTGGTAAATCCCAAGCTCACCAAAAAACTATCAATCCTGCCATACCAAGCTCTTGGAGCTTACTTCAACTTGCATACATGGGTCTTCCTGTCTTGTACTTCGAAACAAAATTTTCACATCACATTGTACCAACCTAGTACAATTTCTCAGGTGAAACTCAATATTCATAATTGTGTGTTGGTTCTATGTGCTTTCTACAAATCACTATTTGTCTCACTTCTTGAGAGTATGTCCTCTACTTTTTCTGCAACTTTTCTTTCTGGAACCGAGACTCTACACCTACAGCTGCTATTTTAAAAGCTAATAATGACTGCTATATTCTTATTGTAGCTTCTAAACTCTAAGTGTAGCTACTCTATTCTATCATGGCAACAAATTCATCTGAAATTGAGAGTGGTTGATACTGGAGGTAGATTTTATTATTTCATGGAGGAAACTCAATCTCAAATACAGGGACTGCTCCCTCAGAATCTCATATTGTATCATAATCATGGTTTTTATGGATGTCTTCACAAACACTAGAACTATTTCTTCGATTACTGGAGAAAGTGTCTCGTCGTAGTCTTCTCCCTCTTA
>SNQJ01S0051654.1:0-12480 GCA_010110895.2 Picea sitchensis
GGGCGCCTTCCGAGATATGGGAGACAACCTAAAACAAGAAGAAAATGTCAGTTAAGCCGACAATATTAAGAAATAAGATCGGAGTCGGTCGCAGTGTAGAGTCGGTGAAAAGACACATGGATAAAGACAAACCAGGATGATGTGTGTTCGTGTTTGATTGATCCTGGACAGACGACGAAAACTTGAAAAAAACCTCCCCTTAAAAGAACGCCTTTGGTGTAATAAAAAATAAGAAAATAAGAACAACACTTCAAATTATATGACTCTTTGATAAAATAATTGTAAAAAAACTACCCCTCAAAAAAGCTATCATGACATAATCAAGATGTTGAATCATTTAGGGTAGTCATTAGAAGGAAATAGGAGATATAGCATAGTCATGAACTTGATTTCAAGCATTGCCATTATTTTTCAATAAGAGAGAAGTTAAACCACTCACAAAAAGGAAAGGAAAGCTATGATGTAAAGAGATGTGGTAGACAAGGAGGAGGGGTGCCAAGAGATAAGAGGTCACATTAATGTTTTTAAAGGACCTATCAATTTGTAATGGATCATAAAATGTCCTTGTTTCCATCTGATTTTCAAATGTCGTTGTTTACATCTGTAGAATCTTTGTTGGAACTCTCTTGAAATGTCATGGAAATTCCAATTCAACCACAAAAAATGTCATGCACCGACCTCGCATAGTGAGCAGTGAATGGGGCCAACCTTGAAATTTCTTCAATATGTGCTTGTATGCATCAAAATTTGACATGGTTAGACTAGACACATGCCTTGACGGTATGGGAGGGTTTCAAGACTCACAGATGTATGATGTCATACAAAAACATTTTGAAAAAATTTCAACGTTGGCCCCATTCACAGGTCATCGTTGCCCAGCATGTACTCTATCCCTAGTACAACGTCTTCTAATAGTTGTTTCCTTTAAAATTCAATCAATCAGAAAAATAAAATGAAATGATAAGAGCCCTAGTACAATGTATTTTAATAGTTGTACTCTAGCCAAGAAGACCCGCAAACCCTTTTTGAAGTGTCGTTATTATAGCAAAATTGTCGCAACATCCGTAAAATGCAACATATTTATAGATTTTATACGTCGCAATTCCGACGATCATTGACCAAATCAAAGTTGACTTGGTCAAAATACTAGGTGACCGTTGGAGGGGGGGAAACCTAGTTTCCACAACGTTGCAACTATGACAACTATCTTCACAAACGTGGCAAGAGAGACGATTATGTCACAAATGTGGCAAGATAGATGACTATGTGGTAAGCGTGGCAAGATAGACGAAAATGTGGCAAGAGAGACGACAACGTGGCAAGAGAGACATCAACATGGCAATAGCGACGTTATCGGGCAATATGGAAAAAAAAAATTCCTCTATTTTTCGACAGTATGGCCAATTTTGTCCATAACGCCGCAAATAGAACATTGGAATTTTTACAATATGTACTAGTGTCAGAATTTCTCCAAATGCCCAAAATTCAAAATTGGAATTTCTCTCTCTGTCCACCATGGAAAATTCTGCAACTTATCTTTTCATGAACAATTTTATTCTTGTGTAGTCACTTCCATCTCCTTTCCAGCAAATTCAACATCCTCATGTCAATTTCTCATTGATTTGAACTTCAGAAATTGAGAAATTGCTCCCAATTCCATCCCAAAGGCTCTGCAATTGCTACAATTTTGTCCTGGTTCTCATCCCATTCATCCTGAGTGTTGCAACTTGCAATTTGATACCGCAATGTAATGTCCCCAACCCCACGACGAGGTTTGTCACACAAAATTTCTCTCATATACATGTAAGTAAAATTCCCAGCCACCCAACTAAGGCATTCTACCACCAAATTCTGCTTTGATATCTCACTCAACTAAGCCCATCAGGTTTTGTAACCAGTGTTGTACAATCTTTCATGCATGTGTTATAATTATGCGGACCAACAAGAAAATAACCATGCATAACTCATGTACAGGAATAATAAACATGTCAATCATTTCAACAATGCAAAATATAACCAAAACATTAAACACGACGGAAGTATAATACATTAATCAAGCAATTAAGAATTTTAGACACAGAACTTATATTTAAATGAAACAACAACTAGATGCAAACCTCTGATGCTCCTCCCAATTGTATCGTTGTTTTGATTCGCAATAGTTGGTGATCCGTGAGCCAGGGATATGACTCCACCACGACAAACACACTCTCACCATTCCCACTAAGGTATGTCAACACACAACAAGAAACATAAGGCCAATGGCACCAAATCTAGCAACAGTTCCCCTCACAAATTCTCATTCCCAATAGCCTATCCCACCCAAGGAAGTGTACCCCTTCACTATTCAACAGTCCTTCAGCTATCCCACTTCCCTTCTAGGGCTTCAAAAACAAGCTCATCAGGAAGTCTCAGAGCTCAGTGATACTTGAAACACAAGGCTTCTCTCATGGAGTTACCGACGCCCACATGGCCAACACATAGGGAAATATACCCGAGTAAATTCTCTCCCCCAAGATAATTTCTCCATAGGTCTCATAACCTACTTCTTCACAACCCAAACCACTAAAGATTTATTGGGTATTAGCTCTAATAGTTGGGAGTTCCATTCTTTTTCTATCTACTTCATCTCGCCACATGGAACTCAGTCTCTAGGCTCATACCAACACACTAAACTCCCATCTTAAGTATGCATGAACTATTAATTTCACTTGTCGAGAATTCCCTTGATTCCATTTGGTATTGTATCCCCTCACTTAGGAACATAGAACAATTATATGATAACTAAAGCTTGGACTTTTAAAAATATATTATTATACTCCCTAAGTGTAACCCCCTAATATGAACCCATTTCTCATCAACCCTTTAGGTCTCCTTTCCCTATAGTGGAATCATATCCCCCATACCCTTTTGACCCTAAGGTTTGGAACAATAATGTATGTTTTTATTGTTTTTATTAAATTGATAATGTTATTTATCAAATACAAAGTTGGGCTCATCGGACACAACTTACAAGCTCACCAAACTCATATCACATAAACACCTTGGCCTAAACACACACATACAAGGCACTGTAGAAAACTTCAGTCAAACCGATGTTTGATTATGCAATATTTGTTTTTCTCACTCTCACCCGCATTCGTTGACGGCCCATATGGGCTCCAAGACCGGGTAAAAGAAAGAATTTAATATTAAGTAATATTATATAAAATAAATGGCGTGCAAAATTTTGGCATATAAAATTTGATTTGATACCTTGTACGCAGATAATGCTTGAGTGCACATTGAATGTTAATTTGATTCGACACTTAACACGCAGAGCATGTGTTACTATACATTTAAAACTTGAATAGTATAAAATTGTATATGACTCAATGCACATTACGTGTTAATTAATTTGACATAATCCATATAAAGACAAGGGATACGATTCATTTTATAAATTGATTAAAAATATAGTTTGAAATGAAATAATATTTAACTCAATCATTGAAATAAATCGACTCAATTAATTTTCTAAATTTCTTGTTAAATTTTTTCCTAATTTAGATGAGGTAAACGTGGTACAGTCAATATGTCTATGCAATGATAAAATGATAAATGCATTCAATTTGTTTCAATTCCAAAAAAAAATATTCTTGATGGAAAATATTAAACACCATGAAATGAACTAAATATTAGCTCACTACCCAATGGTGCATTCTATTAGTTGAATACACACTATTTAAAAATCTCTTACATAGAAATTATTAAGCATTATGAAGTGAAGCAAATATTAGTTCACTACTACAGAGTGCATTCTATTCATTAAATACACATTATTTATCATCTAACCATTTACATATTTAAGCTAGGTAGTTTCTTTCAAACCAATAAAAAATTGAGATGGAAAGGTTTTCCAACAATCAAAGGATAAAATGAACACCATTATTGGTTTTCAAATCGGAGATGGAAGAGTTATGAGCAATTTTCGTCGTCAACTGAAGCGTGATACATAACAAAAACTTAGAGGATGGCGGAGCTAAACAACAATGATTTAGGAATTAAGGATTTTTAAAATGGAATGATATTTAAAATGCTTTTGTTCTCAATTCATTTGTGTCAAATGGACAATCCTGGACCAATTCATTGATTCTTCTTTTAGCACCTGTAGATAACTGAAGTACCCAATATTTCCCATGATTTCTTCTTTGCAAGTGAAAATTTTCCACCAACTTAGGATCTATATAACTATGAATAGCTCTTGAATCAATCAAAATGGATATATTTTGATAATTGATCTTATCTTCCTCTTCAATCATATGAGATTGGAATTCAACTTTCTTTTTGTCCAAGGCTGCATATATTCTTGGCATACTTCTACCCATATCTTCAACTATATGTTCCTCTTCAATGTTTTTCATATTCCTTTTATCTCCCCTTTGATGAAAATCCCTATACATGTGATCTCTCTCACAACGTGTTGTTTTCTACGTGTCGTACGAACGTGCCACGTGTCATATGATCGTGTCATGTGTCACCCTTGTTGTGGTGACATGTGTCACTCCCTGATTGGTTCACCTGTATCTATCATCATCAACATCCGTTGTACCTTGCCACATCAACTGTACGACCGTATGGCCTATACAGTCAGCTAGCATGTGGCACTGTATGGACTGTACATTCATCATTTTTTTACATGTTTAGCCAAATGAACAAACTGTGATATCTTGGTCATATGATGTCCGTTTGAGACCGTTCAAGTTGTTTTGGGTTTGTATCTTTGATGCCTACACACACGTTCGTTTTGAAGCCATTATGAGAACTTTGATTTTTAGACCTTCCTGGACCCAATTTGATCTCGAGATCCAATTCTGGATCACTTAATATTTTTGAAATCTCCCTACAATTCATCCACCTCATACCTTCTTCTATGATGTCTGAGAAGGGACAAACTTGGGATTCCTTCTTACTCTAAAAATGTATGAACTCTAGTAGCTAAGTGCCTTGGTGAATGGTTATGATGTCTACTATCACTTCTACTGTTCCTAACACTTTTTGAATATTCTTTTTTTCCATGAGGTTTGTGCTCTTATAACTTCCTTGACTATGACTATTTATTTGTTCTCCTCTAAAACATGTTCAATCTTTTCAACAATTGAGTATTTATGTTTTTTTTCTCCTCCTAAGCTCTCATAACTCTCTCATTGTATGCTTTATAGATCAACACATCTCTTTGTAGACTCTTGATTATATCCACCATATCAATACTTCCTCCTGTGCATTCTCTATTCCCATTGGATTAAGTCCCAACATATCCCAAGATGACATTCAGTCCCCTAACTTCATCTTCATGAGTATCTTTTATCTCACTAATCTTCATGTTGAATTGTTATGTCTATGACTTCAAGGCTACACAATGTGTAAGAAACAAAAACATATGTTAGATTAGACATAAATACAAATATGGGAAATTCACATCCCATTTCCAATCTCTAAAGGCCACCAAAATCCTTCTTTTGACTTGTTGAAATCTGCTACTCATCCTCTACATCCTGGGTTCTGATTTTGAATATGCTCTATTATATTTTTTCCCTTAATGATACAAAATGTACATGCAATAAAATCCATTGGACAAAAAGAATGAAACAGTTATGTAAAATTATGCATCATTTTTCCCTTTAAGTGCATCAAACATCATCCTTCTGATTTCCTATAAATGTTTACTACCCAATTCATATTTTTGAGTGCATAAGCATACTCTTATGTCCAAGATCTTGCCAATAACTATTGTGTTTCTCAATTTTGAGCTCCAAGCAAGAAGTTAAATTTCCTTTTAAAGTTCTTGGGAATTTCCTTGTGATGAATTCATTAGATCTAGGTAGACTCCACATGTACCTACTTATCTTTCCATTTGACATCATCAACCCTCTGACATCCATGTAAAACCCTCTGGTACCTTCTAGATGATGTGGCCTCTGACAAGTTGCTAACATCATGTTGAGGTGGTTACGGAGATGGCTTGTTGACGTGGCATGTCTAGGCCAATACACTAGTACATTTGGGTCAAATTCTGACGGAGCATTTGTAGCAATTGCCACATTTTATTGTCGGGATAACGACAAACAACGGACCCCCTCAAACATCGTTTCACATGACATCGCTTTTTTGATGCCATAGATATCGTCTATGTTGTGATGTTTGATGCAGGCACATGTCGTCTCAGATTTGACTCTCCAAAATCCATATAGACATCGCTACAGCGACGCCAGAGACATTGGAATTCTGACATCCCATTTCGTCAGTCTTCATTATGTGGGTGCCATGGACGTGACGCTCGAAACGTCACAAGATCGATGCCAGTTAAGGTCGCTATTGTGAAGTGAACACCATGGGATTTTCGACTTGTATGCAATCTCTCTTGCAATGTGAACACCATGGAAAAAACTCTATAGACATCGGAAGACCGACAAACGGTAATGTCGGTTGAGAAATGGTTAAGCTATATATCAACGATGTGGACTCCATGGGAGCGAAGTTATGGATGTCGGAATACTGACGACCTGTAAGTGTTTTAAAAATAAAACAAAATAATGAATGGAAAAACGACATCAGAAGAAAGGCATCAGAAGAAAAATAAGGCATCATGACTTATTATAGATCCCTAGAGAAAATTAGAGTCAATAACCGATATCTAATCCTCTAGATTGATGATCTTCTCAATCAAATCAAGTGCCCCATGTTTTGTTATAAGTAAGAATGATATGAAGTTAGGGTATCACCATGTGACAATGGTGTAAAATGATGTGTTGAATATAGCCTTAAAGTCTAAATAAGGTCTCTTTGAGCGAAAGATAGCGCTAGTAGAAAATTATTTATATATATATATATATATATATAGAGAGAGAGAGAGAGAGAGAGAGAGAGAGAGAGAGAATTTTTTCATTTCCTAAGATAAAGTTACGTAACCATTTATCACAAATTTATATGGAAGTAGTGTCTCAACATATCGTATACTCAATTATGCAAGTTTATGTATGGGGGTAGGTTAATTTAGAAAAATTCTATAATACCACATAGAGGTACTCTTCTGTAACACCAAGTCTGCATACCACTACTTTGCATTCGGTGGGGCAGAACATGTCTCAAAATTATTCTCACATTATTAATGGTAATGATATTTATATCCCATTAAAATAGCTCATTTGATGACCTCATGGAAGTCCATGTCTGAGTGGGTATTTCTTTCCTAAAATGTTTAAGGCATGGTTTTCAAATAGACTTATGAGAGCTTCCATTATATTCAAAGTTAATAATTCAATGAATGCCTCAAATCAATGGTAAATACAAAATTATACAAACAAAAAGAGAATCTATCAGTAGGGAAACACTTACAAATTCAACAAAACGTTGGTTTTGATTAGCTCCAACATTCACTTTTGTGTTCACAATTTTACCAAATGGATTGCCAAGAGGAATTAAATTTTTTATTTTTTCTTGGATTGGCATTGTAGGTGGGTTTGCAAGCTACTATGTTGCTTGAAACACTATAACATGTTGTAGATTCAATTTATTTTACAATAAAAGTGTTAATTTATGTGAACAATGTTGGTAAATAATGCCATGGGTCGTTTGTAGGGCCATCAAATTTCAGGTTTCTATTGTGTTCACTTAATAACACTTGAATGGTAATTTTAACCATGCTCATTGTTGAAGGAACTTGTAAACCTACCTATCATATTTCTACACGGAGGCTCAAAATTTCTTGTGGCTCCCTAATGGGCTTCCCTTTACTATAATACCCTTTATGAGTGTATGACCATAATATGCAAGTATATGGTAAGTGGGTAATTGAATTACCATTTCATTATATTTGAATTAATAATATAATTAATAAACTAATAAATACATGCACTTTGAGGTTGATATATCCTTAGGATCACAATGGGGGAAATGAACCAACAATAGGGGAAGTAGGGGAGTCACTAAAATAATATTTTTTTTGTTTTTTCCATGTGTCATTTCCCCAAGCCTACACACGCCTTTGTATTATTTTCCTTATGTTATTTCCTAAGTTTTATAAGGGGCCCATGTATTTGTCATGTAAGCCTAGTTTTGCATGCAATCTTGGGGAACGAATAACACAGGGGAAACCATTGATTCAATGTACCATTCATGTATGCTAGGGGAGAAGGACATTATGCTACCACAGTATTGTTGCCAAAAATTGAAACCATGAAATTATGTGGAATCCATGAGAATGTCCATGAGTTATTTTTGGGATTAAGAGGAATTGATTTACAAAATAGTTTTCCTTGGCTTATAGAATTAGATATCTCCTAGCTACATATGTTGGATCATTGGATGGATGTGGGAGATCCTGAAGGATATTTTAGAAGTGAAGGGGATCCCATTCCTTGTGTTGTGCAGGGATGAGGGGAAAAGAGAGGCTAGAGAGTGAGAATTCTATAGAAAGAATGGGATGAGAGGTAATTCCTTGGATGTAGTTTTTAGTTGTTGGGATAAGGGAGGAAAACCATATCCATACCTAGTGAATTTTCCCTTGGTGTTTCATTTCTTGGCATAGGGTTGGAACCTACATGAGCTGGTGTTTATAGTTGGGATGAAAAATGCTCCCATGGATATATACCCCAAGTGCATCCATTAAATCAGATAAGTAATTAACTAGTATTGTTTAATTGTTGAAGATTAACCATAGTGGCTTTGTCGTGTTAAAATATTATGCATTAATTGAAGAAATACCAATCTTGAATTACCAATGGGATCAACAATGCATGCTAGGTTTTTTGGTAATGATTTCTATGCATATTTGAGGCTTCTACAACCATATATTTTAATGTGGAGAGAATAATTCTACCTCTATTATATAATTTAATGTCCAACCATATTAGTTTATTGAAAATGGCCTTGTGGGTATGCTAGAAGTAGCCATAATCACAAATAGGATATAATTACAAGTATTTGAAAGAGATATATATGAATACTATTGTAAATTCATATGAATGTTGATGTAATTGTCCATGTGCGAACTGTTATTAATAAATGTATGAGTAGAAATATGTTTTATATGCTGAGATGGATAAATGTGCTCATAGGTTGTGGAGTAATTGTTTATGGGAAATGTATTTTGGCTACAAAATTTCAATTGCCTAGAAATTCCAAGTAATATTGTTCTTTTCAGCTTAATGAGATTAATGTGTACATTATGAAGTGGCATTAAAGCTACAAGTTACAACATTGGGGTTGTATGGGCTAGGAGTTAGCTTATATATAAAGAAATTACAATTTTCATGTCAAGTGTTTGATTAAATGCCTCGTGGAGAATAATTGGGGAAAATAGCGTTTGAAGCCTACAAATGTTAAATTGAGTGCTTCATTTACCCAAATTGTAATGATGTCGGATTAATTGGACTACTTATGGAGGTGTAATAGAAGAGAATCCCCAAATTTAAATTAGTTTTATGAAAATTAGGGAAAATGTTGTTGCATACCATATGATTGACAAAATGTCAATAAAGAAAGGTATACAGGGTCATTAGTTTTCATGGTTTTGAAATGAAAAAAATAATGTCCTCAAAAATAATATGGAAGGCATGGAAGTGTTAATGATATAAATTATGGATTTAGATAGTGATTATGTTTAAGAATTTTGGAAACTCATGAAAATGGTAAAATCCCTAATTCTGGATGAGGCATAGAGGTCTAATTATATGAAATGGTGACAAATTTGGTAGGTGATGGGTTGAAAATTTTGTTCGATGAGTTGAATTGGAGGAACCATATGTGAAAAATCATGGTGGTGGTTTGAAAAATGGAAGAAAAATATATAATTAAATCTATATTTAAAATTCTAGAGAAAAACCCTAAAAAATGGCGTCGAGTTGTATAGACGATTTGGACCCCATCTAAGTGATGTGGACTAGTAGAATGACATGGATATGGAGTTTTATATATAGGTGGAAAGGGTCAAGAAACCTTTTGTAATGTGTGTGTGTGTGTGTGTGTAGAAAGAGAGAAAGAGAGAGAATGTTCTTTGATTTTTTCAGAAAAATGTTGAAATATTTAGCCCTAAAACTACAACTAATATGTTCTTCACCTTCTTAGCTTTCCGATGAGCTCCTTTTTACCCAATACCGACACCAGGAGATCAAGATATGGCCTTTTAAATATGGAGACTCAACCATTGTCGATTAGTTTCCTTGTGTAATATGAGTTATTGATTAAAATTTTCCCTTTTATCCTACATGCATTTTTGGAGGGAAGATTGAGATATTTATAAAGAAGAGGGCTTCCTTATTAGTATAGAGTGTGGTACAAGAGATTGAGCCACGAAAAATGTATGTAGCTTGTTGTTAGTGTAATTTTTGGTTGTCATATCGCCACCTAGTAACCTTGTCATGTCATTGCTCAGTGACCACTAGCCAACCATACTTGCCAAGTGTCTAGCTAGGATAAATCCACATCTCATTATTTGGTTGGATGTGGCACATGTCAACTTGTGGTTTGTTGAAAGCTGTCTTGGGATGTGTGCAAGGGGAAGGGAAAAAAAAAACTTAGGATAGATAAAACATATTCGGAGGAAAATAAGTGTGGAGGTATGGAGGAGGCCATCTCTTCATGTCGCATGGAAAAATGACTATGGAGGTAGAGGGATAGGGGTGATGCAGGGGTGAGTGGAGATAGGAATGTAAAGAGGAGGTTGAGGGGATTGAGCATAGAGGAGGTCCACATGGATGTAGAAATGTGTACTAGTGGGGAGGATGTGGAGGTGGGAAAGGGAGGAATACATAATGCAGGGGAGAGTAAGGGAATGCAAAGGAATGTGGAAGAGTGGGATGTGGAAGAAAAGGAATGTGGAGAAAATGGATGTGGAGGGAAAAGAGAATGTGGAATGTGGAGGATATGGAAGAGTGGGATGTGGAAAACATATGGATAACACCACCAAAGAAACTTGACCTTACCATTTTGATAACTTAACATTTGTAATTCTCTCTACACCACTCCCAAAATTGACGTTTTGGACTAAAATTCAGATATCTTTAGTGTAATACCTTCGATTTAAATTTTATGAAATGATGGATGAAGCTAAGGAAAAGGGATATCCAGTGAGAGCATGTATGTCCCCATGATATAATTCCTTTTTATCTCTATGTGTTCATACAAATACTTATCATCCTTGGGTGACTTTGCGTAAATGAGGAAAATGGTATCGTTGAAGCACTATATGGGTTTTCATGATCAACATGCAAGGATCACCCAACATTCTTTTGTTTTCAAAAATTGGTTCACAAAAGGAGAAAGTGAGGTTTAAGTGGAAGCCCAAAATGATTTCACTCATGACACCTTATATAAGGAAAGAAGGGTGTCATGAAACCTAAAACCCAATTATTTATTATTGTTGGAAATTGGGGAAAGCAAGTAGGGAAAAAAAAAAAAAAAGTTGCTTGCACTTAAATAGGACCAATAAATAAGCCTAAAGTGATCCATAAAGTAATTTGATCAAACTTGTAGAAGTTTGTCAAATGAAAGTCCTTTATTTTATGGCTCAAAATAGATCACTAATAAGTTGTTGTATCCATGAGATGACTCAAAGGTAAAAATGAACTATGGGAGCAGATATGGAAAGAAAAATTTGAAGCAAACATAGAATAAGATGATATTTATATTAAGATAGATGGTAACAGTACATGCTCCATGATATAGAACAATGCCTAGAAAAAATGAGACATAATACAACACTATTTATGGAAATTTTTCTCAGTTCATTTGGCCTTATTCTAGGAGGTCCCCCAACAGTAGATGCATGAAATAACACTTCATCAATCCCTACAGGAAGCCAAGGTTTCTTTCACTCAATATAAATGGACTCGTATCTACCATTACTAGAGTCAAGGAGAGAACATGACAACTACTAAACAGATGATATATCTCAATAAATTATCACATAGCAAACCCCGCATTAATAAATAATCACATAACAATTCATAAACATTAAACATAACTAGAATTGATGGTTATATAAACTATGGTGAAAGGAGCAATCACACCTAATCTGATGAATTGGTCGGAAGTATAGTTGGAATGGTTTCTCCCGTGTGTTTCTCTTTGGTTGTATGACCCTCTGTTAGTCTTGAGATTCCCTCAATCGATGAAGAAAGATCTTAAAGTACCTGCCAAAATCATTCAACCTCCATAAATATCTAAAAAATCAATACAAGTCATATTTGTAGCGCATTATTTACTCTAAGATGCATTTTTACGAGACTGTAACAACATACCTGAATGAGATCCTCTTCTCTTCAAGAATAATTTATTGGAGCCACGCATGTAATACTTGATCAAATTTCCTCCCTTGATTTGAAGTAGCAGCGAAAAAGTCCACATTGACTTTGTTGTTGCTTCGTTGGATCGAGGGAGGTTTGCTCCAAGATTAAATGGCTCCAATAAATTATTCTCTACTAAACAGGGCCAACCACGTGA